>JBBPBT010001011.1:5152228-5167937 GCA_037974875.1 Cicer bijugum
AATAATTATTATGAATATTGTTAATATTTGCTGAAGATTAAAATAAAAAAATTATTTTTGAAATATTAAAAAATTAAATAAATATTTGATTTGAGTAATATAAATTTTTTAATAGAAAAAATATATATTTAATATAAATTAATATTACACTTACGTCCAATAAAAATAAAAGATGTAATAGTTTTTATTTGCAATAGTTATAATATATATCTACGTAATAAGATAATTAGTTCATATTAGACCACAGTGTAAAAGTCAGGACACGACTATTGTATTTTTTATTTATTTTAAAAATATTGTAAACATAAGTGTGTTTTTTTTTTAAAAAAAAATCTTTTAAATTTATTTTGATGGACAAAAACTTGAAGATTTTTTTTATAGAAATTAAAATAAAATTTAGTATGTTTAAAGGGACAAAAATATTTAACCTTTAATATTATATAAGATTTAATATTTTAACAATAATTAAGCATAAAAAGGTCTTCTTTGACATCAAAAGAAGTATCTTTTTATACTTTATGTTTTGTTATACTAGTAATTTTTATCAGTAAACACATAAATAAGCAATCTAACAAAAATCAAACACATAAATAAACATTTAAACAAATGAAATAAGAAGACAGGGAAAGATCCACATGGTGTATTCGCGGCCCAGTGGGTTTTTTGGTGAGGAAAAGTCAAATGGCATTGTTTGCAATGTCAGATTGATCCAACAGCCTATAATAAGCAAAAGTCACTCTGTCTTTCTCGCGCGAAAGGCAGAGGATCCGTTTCCTATCATTTTTCCCATAGAAAATGCTTGCTTTGCAAGTTTCATATCGTGCATAACCGTTTTTAGCTTCTGGAAACTTCTCTCTTGCAGGTTCGTTTTATGGCTCTTTTTCTTTTTCGCGTTCAATTAGATTCTACAGTTAAGTTTATTTGTTCTGTAGGTGATTAATTCTTGCTTATTGTTTCAGTGATTTTGTGCGTTTTCCTCGTCTGGAATCCAAATTTAGTAAAAGAGAGACTAAAAGTTAAATCTAAGTAAAATAGAAATAACGGGAACACTGATATAGAAATAACAAGGCGTGACATCACATTATTTTATAGTATATGATATTGAAGTATAAGTTGCAGTATGTAATATTACACACAATCTACAGAACAAGGATATTTATTTAACTATGCCCACACCCTCTTGCAAGTAAAGTCATATATAAGCTGAAATAGACTTCTAGATGAAGTTTCCTCCTTCAGCTTTAGAAGGTGAGCCACTTTGGAAAATCCATCATGGCATCTAGACAGAATATCTTCCTCCTTTATATCATCAGATTTATTAATCTCATTTTGAGTGAGCTTTTCTTTTGAGAGTGCCCACTGCATTGCCCATATGGCTAATGGGCGCATGTAACATAAAGATCTATATTCATCATTAGTAGTCCACGCTTCTGGAGTTTGGAAAGAATAACTGTTGTTGATAATATGTAAGATGAAGAAGTTTAATTAGAGCTGTTATAAAGAATGAATACATAAACCAAATGGATCTCACAAGTATTATAGGAACTTTACCCGAGACCCCGATTGGACCATGCAGCTTCATAAACCCCAGAAGCAGTTTGAAATGCCATATCAATCATGTTTTCCTGAATCATTGTTGCAGCTAAGGCATATGTGACTCCTGACCATATTTCTCTCGATTGCATCGATGACATGTCAACTTTTCCATCAGGTAGCATCCCATTCACAGCGCCACGTTTCCCACCCTTTACTTTCATAACGTTGTTGTCATAAACCATCTCAAGTGCACTTCTAATCTTCTTTTCTTCAACAATTGGCAAAAGACCACATGCTCTAGCATACCTGCAAAACCAAAAGAAACATAAACTTTCAATTTTATTTTAAATATTACCAAGAGGAAGCTTAGCTACATGTGCCAAAATTTATGATAAATTCAAGGTTGAAACTGTATAGAGAACTAATGAAAATGGTTATTAAGTTACTTCATAAAGGGTAGTCTTGAACTAATTAAATTCAATATAAGTCATAAATCTGTGCAATAGTTTCCAAAAGACAAAAGACATACCACTGTCCAGCTAATTGATCAGCTTGAATTGATGATCTTGAACTTCCACCACTACTATCATAATTGAAGTACGAACCATTCCATAATTTCTCATATGCAGTCTTTGCTTTTTGAAATTTGAGCCAAAAATAAACTTGGGAACCCTTGTCTCCAACCTCACGTGCCAAGGCTGATGCTGCCTGTAGTGCAGCTACCCACAATCCGCCACTATAAGCGCTTACACCAGATACAGACCATGTGTCGTAAGTTTGATCAGGGAAGCCTTCATTCTCAATCATTCCGTCACCATCCTTGTCAAATTGGTCCATATAAGCAATTGCAATATAAACAGAAGGCCAGACAGCTTGTGCAAACTTCTTGTCACCAGTGGCAACCACATCCCTGTAAACCTGAAGAACAAATTTTGGATTCAAGTCTTTCCATCTATCTGTATTGTAAAGATTATAGCCATTTACTTCAAACCACGGGTCATTGATTCCGATATCATGAGGAACAGCACCGAGAACCTTTCTTGATGCCAATTGTCCATCATGTAGAAGTTTCATCTTTCCAGGATCATGCATCAGGACTGCTGCAGCAAAGTCTCTTTGAACACTAAGTTCAAGTTTTGGAAATAACATGACTAGTGAAAATGATGAGTAAAAATGTACGTCGTAGGTATTCCACATTTGATACTCAATTCCTTCAAGATAAAGAAATTGACCGATGTTTTCTTCCCCTTCTTGGAGAAGATTTACTCCATATGCAGACTTTGATGCAGGTGGAGTTTGTATTTGCTCAAGGGCTGAGGTGAATCTTTCAAGAATGTTAATAGCAGTATCATTTTGATGTGATATGTTCTTGCTACTCTCTAAATCAGATATGAATCCATCCAGGGAAAATTTTCTTTCTCCTATGTCAACTAAACTATGCACAGGAGGCGACCCATCTGCACATGAGAAGTTTTTTTGATGAAAAATTGACAATGGTACATACTGTCATATATGTGAGGTTAGGAGAAATTTAAAAGCAATAAAGACTAGGGATTATTATCTGATAAATAGGATCCCAAACTTTAATATCTAAAAATACCTGTCCAAATTGACCCCCCGGAATTCAGATAGTAAAGTTCATTCAAAAGGGTAGTTGGGTACCTGCACAAAACTCAGAAAGCTTCAGATTTTGACTGTAGAAACAAGCAGAAAGTGAATAAAGAACTGATAATTACCATTCAGGAAGTCTCTTGTCCTCAAGGATTGGTCTTTGCCAATCTTCAATCTGTGACTCCCACTGAGAATGTTCTACATCACCAATTCATAGAAGTTTGAGTAAGTAATTTATAGATGGTATCAACAACACAAATAAGTAGCCTCTGCATGGTTTTGTCAACATATTGGAAACTTAATCTAAAGTTGGCATCAAGAAAATATCCACATATTAAGCCTCTTAAAAGTCTAATATCAAATTTAGAAGCTATTTTTTTTTGCAAAGGATCAAATTTTTTAGAAGCTATCTCCACGAGATACAAAAGTTAATGGAGTTCAGTAAATAAGATTACCAATAATAGCATCATGTGCAATCTCTGCAGCAGCATCTCCTTTAGTACCATAGAATTTAGTGTAACGCCTGCTCATCATGTTTCATTAGTTATGCATAGTCTTTAAGCAAGAAATCTTCTTATACATGTTTTCTACCACCAACCTGTAATAGGTCCGTCCTCCAGGAAACTTGACTTCAGGGCAGTCCCATGCCAATGAAAATGTCACAGTACGCTGAGCATCAGATGGAATGGTCACGGTTGCTGCAATAGCTGCTCCAATGGATGATCCTGGTTGTGAAGGCACAGTTGTTTCCGTATAATTCAGATGGTCAAATGAGCCATGCTGAAAAGAAAATGAGTACCATCATTCAGTTTAGTGAAATAAATATATGGACGACATGAAATTTGATATCCTCAAACTTATGTCATTATAAAATAAATGTATAGTGGGAACTGAAGACTGAAGGAGGATCGTTGAAACCTTATAACTGCTACTTTAGCCATATCTCTAGTCGACGAAGGATTTCAACAATTACAAATTACAGTGTTTGTTAAGGGAAAAAAGCACACAAATAAATCCTAGTATCACTCCAAATCCAGGAAAAGAGCACTCTAAACAGAAAAGGTAATCACTATCAGCATCATCTTCATTTAACCAGCTCAGTCATCCCCATATTAAAATGTTCACTGGCGGAGATTAAACCATGAATTGGCAATAATATTAAAATAAATTTCTGTTTCTTGACAGTATTTAAACTTCAGTTAGGTCTGCAACCTGAGCATCCTTGCAGAGACAGTTAAAGTGTTGGGTTTCTACAAACACAATCTGCTAGTAAATGATGTTTCAGCCTACATTGACACTAGACTTGCGATCACACACAACGTGGATTGCGGCGAATGAGTTCCTAAAGTTACTTCATCTCTTGGTTAGCAAGTATGACCCCCACATAAGTTTCAGCATATACAAATCCGCAGTTACAATGACCAACACTGTTCCTATCAATGAACAGGTGGCATGTGAAATTAATAAATACAGTCCAAGAGGTAAGATTCTTTAATCTTAAAATATAATGAAAGAGCGATGTTCAAAGAGACTCAAGTATTGATAATTGTCATGATAAGAAGAAATTCAGTCTCACCAAACAAAAGGAAAATGAATTTAAGGAACCTCCAAGTACTTGTGTTATAAAATGCTTAGAGCATAATGATAGCTTATAAGGGAAAAGACAGCATGAAGAAAGAATGAATAATTCAACATACTAATAACACTGAGCAGAGATTTTTTTATTTTTAAAATGTTCAATAAAATTGGAAAGCAGGTCCATAACCTGTTTAACTTCATGCCACATATCCTTCGCCGAGATACCATTGTAAGTGCCAGATATAACAAAGACAGGGCATTCTGAGATATGAACATATTCAGTCTCTTGTGCTGCAATTGCAAATGTGACTGGAGATTGCTCATTTGCAGTCCTGTACATGCATGTATCAATTAATTTATAAATTAAAGGATTGCATTTCTTTTCATCCATTACCTAAAAAAGATATTAACAAGTTAAGAGTTACTTGTGATGTAGAAGCACCCCATGCACCCCATCAGGTCTCCTAGCATGAGATAATATGTATCTTGAATGTTAGAATAAAAATAGATGTAAGCTGTACATGTAGAAGGTAAACCAACTGACAATTTTCTTACTTTATCTTTGAATTGAAGTGATGACCAGTAAATTCAGAAAGTCCTCCAACAGAATTCTGAATGCACACAGCAAAAATTTTGCACTCAATTCCTCAACAAAAAAACAAAAGTATTTAAAACCAACATACAGTAACAGTAACAACCAGCTAAAAAATATATCACTTACAGCCCATGTGAAAAGCAAGGTGACATCTGCTGTTGTTTTGCCAAAATTATTCAGCTGCATCAAATAAAATTGACTGCTCATTAGTAACTATATATATGTATAAAACTCTAACCTATAATCATTATATTTAAGTGACCCTTGCCTACCGTAAAAGTAAAAACTGATACAGGAAAGCTACTCTCCTTGTAATTATGAGGTATAACAGGTGAAATCTGGCGACAAACTATTTTCAATGCTGGATCAGGTTCTGCATTTAAACAATAAAGATGATCAATGCAATATATTATAAATATTATAATGGACTTGGAAGTATGCCAATTAGCTAGCTTACCCTCATGTACTGTCCAAGCCCTTGGGTATAATGCATGATATGTGGAACTCTTTCCATTGATATTCCAATCCCATGATTCAATACCCGACGCTGGATTTTCTCTAAATGAAGTTCATGAATGAATTTTCTTTTTAAAAATAAAATTCAGAGATTCTAAATCTGGCATTAACAATGATGAATTAGTAACAGTAAAATTACAAGACAATCTATAATGGCTTACTTCAATATATCTGGCTTTTCTGGATTTAGTACGCTTGAATATTTTTCACCATTTGGACGTGAAACGAAAACCTGATACAAAAGTCAAAACACTGTTTCATTGTTTTTAAAAATGCATTATTCTTAGTCAATCAAGTAAATAACACTTACAGAAAACTGATTTGCTAACACCGGTTTCTCTTCGCATGTTATAGGGAATAGTTGCCAACGCTGAAATTCACCTCTAAAACTTCTTCCAATGCTTCCTGCACTGGAAATCAATTTGCAAACAACAAAAGTTGTGTATTATAGACTCAAATTATCAAACAATGTTCTGGATATATCTAACTTTTCTTTTATTTCTTCTCTTAACTCTTCGACTAAGACTTTATCATTTGCAAAAAGCATGCACAGGGCTGCCGTCTCTTACATGTGTTTGATAAGAATAATAACATCTGAATCTAATTAGAAATAAAAACTTATGCGATCTTTTAGACTTAAATTCACATACAAACTAGTACTAATCTTATAAGATCAAGATAAGGCATTTTAATAAGCACATACTTTTTCGTACAAATATAATATGTTTAGCTAAAAGGGATAACCTAATAGTGGTCAAAGGTGCCAACGTATAAGGCTCAAATACTGCAATTAAGAGTGGTTAGTATAGATAGTCTGGTCCTCATATTTTGGCTTTGAAAATTAGAAGAGAATTTATAACTTAATAAAGGATTAAAGACCCACCCAACACCACCTAAAGGAACACCATGGCAAGATGTTACATGACGCTTAGCAAAAGGATCGATCATTCCACCCTGAGAAAGATAGCAACAACAAACAAAAGCAAAAAAAAAAAAAAAATGGTTTGAGAAAGATAACCAGGTAAGGAGAAATGAAGATAAGATAGAAATTTATTATTGACAAAAAGAAGATTACCCTTCCTTTGGCAGATTCTTCCCGAACATGGCGCCATAGTCGGTAACCAATTGGAGCCTAGCAAATCAAGGAATAAATAATAAGGATTGGTAAATCTATCTATCAAATTCTCAACGATCTTAATCTTGCAAATATACTAACCAGATGAACCATCTCTTTTAAAGATAAGGTGAATTCTGATGGAGCAATATTTCCTTCATTGCTTAATTTCCGGTGCCAGGTAAGTTGTGGAGGGACAACCTTAGTATATCAGGAAAGGCACATAAACAAATGTTAGAAGCTATAACCAATTAGCAGGCATAGATAAAAAAACAAATTAACTTAATACAAACTGGTATGTATGTACCTTATTGTCACCTGCATTTTCTACCATCTTCCCTGCCCGGAGGCCGTATCAAATCAAAGAAAGATAAAATGGATGAGGGAATTCTGCCAACATTGCACCAATATCAAGGAAAAGCACAGAGAGGCGACATTGGCAATAAAAAGTCATTCAATCAATTCAAAGATCTACTGGAAGGAACAAGTCAATAATACATACCAATTACCAAATATTCTTAATTAATACTCATATTGTTTTATGGCAGTTGTATAATATTAAAAAGTCAGATTTGGACGGCTCAACCAATATAATATGATGTGATTAAAAAGTCAGATTCTTGTCATACTCTCATTCGCCAACAACACTTGTAGAACAAGCTTTCATTTCTCAATCAACTCTTTTTATAATACGATTACTAACTAACGTGCAATCTCCTTTTTCTTTTGCTACATTAATATATATCTATTTTTGTCTAAAGTTTTTCATTTAGCTCACTCCATCCACTCTCATTTCTAATACCGTTGATGACCTGTCACATCAATATCTACGTGTATTAAAATGATCAATGTGAGAGACTATTTTAATTTTTTCATTAATGAAAAAATGTATCCAATTTTTATGAATTGCTAATTTAAAAATATATTTAGTTTTTATTAACTCAGACATTGGTTGTCAGAAGTTGGGAACAAAATAACACTTAAATAAATAGCAGAGAACACCTTTGAATGGCCAAAAACCATTTCCTTAAACGATGATGCGATAAATCAAATAAATACCCCTATTATATGAAAATGACATTAGCAGAACAAATAAATAGGAAAGCGCACCAAAGTTTTAGATTTTATCATAAACACTAATTTCCTCAAACCTACAAAATCACAAAGATGGGCTGTCTTCACAAACCGCACCGTGTACAGTACCCCTCCATTATGCATGTACTATCAAAATATAAAAGAAAAGACTAAAAAGTGATAATTTGATGTTTTATGTTTTAAAATATCAACAATGTTATTCTTACTTTTTGCAAAATTTTAAAAAATTCATAAAAAATTTCAAATAAAATTCATAAAATTAATTATCATATCAATATAATACAATTTTATCAAATTCATAACTTAAATCTTTAAACAAACTGATATTTTCATCTCTAACAACATCAAATAAAGAATGACAAATATAAATTTATTTGAAGATTTTAACTACAAATTTGATAAAATTTATTTTATATTAAAGAATATAACTAAATTTATGAATTTTGTTTGAAAATTTTGATGAACTTTTGTAAAAAAAAAGATAACATTGTTAACATTTTAAAACATAAAAGATTAAATTGTCACTTAAAATTAAAATAAAAGACTAAACGTTAACTGAAATTAAGTTAAGGGACTATAGGTGGTATTTACCCAATAAGAATAATTTTTTTTTTATTTTAATATTTTCGGAACAAGTGAATGTAAAAAGATTTTTTTTTTGAAATTCTTTTTTAAAATTTTTCGATATACAACTTCAACTCTAAAAAACTTGTAAAAAGTACAAAATATCACTTCTAAAAATCATTTTTAAATTAATTTTTTTTATTTTAATTTTTTATGATATTAATATTTATTTAATTCATTTGATTTTTATTATTATTTTTTTCAATAAGTAGGGCTAAAGACGACAAGTTGTACTAAGAATATATTTATCTCTGAAAAGGATCAGACGATACATGAGAAGGATCGGACAGCACAAAGAAATACCTAAAATGAAGGTGAACTGACACATTATCCTGTGTTAATTATTATTTATGTTATATTCATTATAATGCATTAATTATTAAATATTATAGTGTATTAATGATATATTCATTATTTGTGGTGTATTTATAATGTATTATTTATAGTGTATTATTTATAATATGTTAATTACTAATTATAGTATATTAAAAAGAATGTGTATCTAAAAGTTTGTCTTTTCTAAAAACACATTCTGTATCCGAAAATTGAAAGAAAATTTTTCATGTGATTTTTAATATAAAAGACGTTTTATGATTGTAATAAATTTTTAAAAAATTATAAATTTGACAAAATTATGATTAATTAAGTTAACAATCATATAAAAATATACAAGAACATGTAACTAAATTTTCTCATATATTTTAATCCAATTTTTAAGAATTTAGCTATTGCACCATGTAAGAAAAAAAAAAGAATTTAGTTTTTGTATACATAATATTTAAATAAAATTTTATACTAAATAACACGAAACATTGTGAAGATATTTATTGTGGAGACAGTTTACAATCAATATTAGTACGAAATAAAAGTAATAAAATGAAAAACTTATTGTGAAGGTAAATTTGGCGGAAAATATGTATATAAGAGATTTAGTTGTTAATTTAATAACTAAAAACCAATTATATAAATATGTATATATAGAATCCTATTTTATTATTTATTTAATTCTGAAAAATAAGATTAGAATGGACATGATTATGAGTGGTTGGACGAGGATATTGTAAGAAAGGAAATTGGGTAGTAACGTGGGTAATTGAATTGAAGGAGTAGAAACCCAATCCGGAGTGATGATGAATATGAATATGATTACGATGAGAGGAGGAGGTGTTGGCGTGTTTGGTAGTAATAATGATATCGTGAGAGTGAGAAACAAGTTTTCAAGAAGAATAATAATAAAAAGGAAAGGAGTTGTTGTTGCGAGAAGTTCGTTGAAGTCAGAAGCAGATGTTATTGTGATTGGAAGTGGCATTGGTGGATTGAGTTGTGCAGCACTTTTGGCAAGATATGAACAAGATGTTTTAGTTCTCGAAAGTCACGACCATCCTGGAGGTGCTGCCCATTCTTTTGATGTCAAAGGAGGTTACAAGTTTGATTCAGGTCCATCTCTATTCTCTGGGTTGAACTCAAGAGGCCCACAGGCTAACCCACTGGCTCAAGTTCTTGATGCTTTGGGTGAGTCCGTACCATGTGCTACTTATGATTCATGGATGGTCTATCTACCTGAAGCAGAATTCTTGTCACGCATTGGGCCCACGGAGTTTTTGAATGACCTTGACAAGTATGCCGGTGGTAAATCTGCCGTTGAAGAATGGAAGAAGCTTCTAGATGCTGTTATTCCATTGTCTACAGCTGCAATGGCTCTTCCTCCTCTTTCTATTCGTGGAGATTTAGGCGTTCTTTATACTGCTGCTGCTAGATATGCTCCTTCTCTTTTTAATACTTTTTTCCAAATGGGCCCACACTCTGCTCTTCGTTCCACACAGCTTCTCAAACCTTTCTCTCAAATACTTGACTCTTTGGAACTCAAAAATCCTTTTCTACGCAATTGGATTGACTTACTTTCTTTCTTGCTTGCTGGTGTCAAATCTGATAGTATACTCTCTGCTGAGATGGTCATTAATTTATGTCAAAACCAATCATTATATATTTTATTGCATATATACTATCTTTTTACACATCATAATTAGGTCATTGTTTTTCTCCTCCCTCAGGTTTACATGTTTGCCGAATGGTACAAACCAGGTTGCAGTCTTGAGTACCCCCTTCATGGAGCCGGCGCCATTGTCGACGCTCTCCTACGAGGACTTGACAAGTTTGGTGGACGGATTTCTCTTCAAAGTCACGTACAAAAGATTGTTGTGGAAAATGACAGAGCCATTGGAGTAAAGCTCACTAGTGGTCAAGTCAGTAGTATATATATTCATAACAAATTAAGATCAAATTCAATTTTATCTATGTGTTTGTGTCATGCTTGATGCAGTTCATACGGGCTAAAAAGGCTGTTGTCAGCAATGCATCCATGTGGGACACTTTAAAATTGCTACCTGAACAACTTGTTCCAAAGTCTTACTCAGATAGGATTAACACCACTCCTCAGTGTGAATCGTTCATGCATCTTCATTTGGGATTTGATGCTAAGGTTTTGGTGACTGAACTTACATTTTTTTTTTTTACTATTATATTCATTCATTCAACATTGAGTTTGAGTTTCAGGATATACGCAGTGATCTAGGAATTCATCATATAGTTGTAAATGATTGGGAAAGAGGAGTTGATGCAGATCAGAATGTTGTGTTGATATCAGTTCCTAGTGTACTTAGTCCTAATCTTGCACCTCTTGGGAAACATGTGTTACATGCTTATCTGCCAGGAACTGAACCATTTGAGTTGTGGGAAGGACTTGATCGTAGGAGTGCTGAATACAGAAATCTTAAAGCTCAAAGATCAGAGGTATTGTATTGTATATGTATATGTATGGAATCTTATGTTTTTAATGAATGAATGATGATTATTGATTATTCCAACGCAAACAACAACAGGTAATGTGGAGAGCAGTGGAGAGAGCATTAGGGCCAGGTTTCAAGAGGGAGAAATGTGAAGTGAAGTTAGTTGGAAGTCCATTGACACATCAAAGGTTTCTTAGGAGGAACAGAGGAACATATGGAGCAGCTATGCAAGCTGGTAAAGATACATTTCCTGGACATTCAACACCTATCCCACACCTTTATTGTTGTGGAGATTCCACTTTTCCTGGGATTGGAGTCCCAGCTGTTGCTGCTAGTGGTGCAATTGTAGCTAATTCATTAGTTTCAGTGTCTCAGCATTCCCAGCTGCTTGATGCAATTGGAATCTGAACTAAATTCTCCAACTTATACGTACACATCAAATCAATATTACACTATTTTTATTTTCCTCTTACATTATGTATAATATAATACAATATTGATCTCTATATCATGGATTCAGATTCTCTCCTGTGTTCTGAGCATATGAAGGCATTCAAGGCTAATGCATAAGGCACTTTTATCTATTGATGCTTTTTTGTTCTTTCTTTTCATTTCCCTATTTCTACCTCTTCATTTTTTTGGTTGTTAAGATATAGAGCATCATTGCATTTGGACACAACATTTACTATTTTTTTTGTGTCCAATCCTTTCTTTTGCTTTTTAAGAACGAAAAGGTTGAGAAACTTTTTTTAATTAATGACTTGTACACCACTGCAAATACAGTGGATCTTTCCAACTATTTCTATATTTAAATCTGATTAAATAAAAAATTTGGAGAAAACATCGGTTTGATAGGTTTTTACAATGAGATTGTGATTGTGTTTTGCTTTCGATGGTGCTTGCTGAGAGATAAAGAGGGATGAGAGAGTGAAAGCACATAAAATGAAACAATTTTGTTACCAATATTTCTATTTTTGCTACTCACACCCTTCAATTCTTTTATAATAACAAAATATTTAAAATGTCATGTTGAAAAATAATTATATTTTTGTGTGAATTTAATAATTTGTTGAATTCCTACATTGAAAAGAAATTTTTGTTGTAAATTTAAGTGGAAAGAAACTTGTTAAATCCCACATTGAATAGAAATAATTTTAAAATCCCACGTTGGAAAACTATAGTATTTTGAGTAGTTTCAAATCTATACATATTAAAGTCCCACATTGCTTAGAAAAGAAATGTGAGTTTACTTCCATCACTATATAATGAGCATCAAACTATTGTAAAAAGCACACCAAAGTTGGATGCTTTTCCCAACTTTCTCTTTTCTCCCTCTTATATTCTACTCGCCAAATTTTGAGTCACTTCTCCCCTTTCTTTCTATCCCTTTCGGTTTAGAGCGGTTATTATACCGTAGTCACATTATGCCGCAGTCTCTTTCGGTTTAGAGCGGTTATTATGCCGCAGTCCCTTTCGGTTTTTTAAAGCGGTTATTATGCCGCAACCCTTTCGATTTTTAGAGTGGAGGGTGTAATTTTAGACTGTTTTATCCTGGGAACTTCGTGGTTGATAGTCTGCCTTGCACAACCCTAGTCCGCGACTCAGTAA
Source organism: Cicer bijugum (assembly GCA_037974875.1). Classification (NCBI taxonomy): domain Eukaryota; kingdom Viridiplantae; phylum Streptophyta; class Magnoliopsida; order Fabales; family Fabaceae; genus Cicer; species Cicer bijugum. The sequence goes on from JBBPBT010001011.1 coordinate 5,165,292, forward strand.
TATCTTTGGCGGCATAAATTGTAATTTTTAAATAATTTTTGAAACTCAAATTCCAAATATTTGAACTCAATTCACGTTTTCACTTGACTATTGAAGCAAATCTCCCTAAAAAAACAAAAAATTATATTTAATAAAAATGTCTCAATTTTTTTATGTAATAAAAGACCTCACATTATAATATTCTTAAAACTAAAACCAATAAAATTTTATATTATCTCAACAAATATTAAAATCAATAGACATTGTTATCATTTTTAAAAAAATATCTATAAAATTAATTATATTCATTTAATAAATAATTTAATATATAAATGTAAGCTCTAAAATATGAATCAAACTATTTAAAATTACAAAAATAAAAAAAGAGGTGAAATTTTTATTGAATCGCAAAAGAGATATAAATAAATTTATCAAAACAACTAATAATTTCTCTTGGTGATTGTTAGTTGATACAATTTTGAGAGATTTATTGATAATAAAATGTGTTTGTGAAATTTAATGATATAAATTTTCTTAAAGAAGAATATTCGAGATACTTTATGTAACACTCCGACTATTAGCGTTATCTGACTCAATTTGTTGTAGAACTGTGGGGATGCGGTATTTTATTTTAAAAAAAAAATTGAGGGATGTGAATAGAGTTGTCAATTTGACAAACCCCTAATTATTAGCTCCAACTCACATTTTAAAGAAGCTAAAAAATCAATAATTTAAAAGCCCAAAAAACAAGATCCCATAAACTAAAAGCTCCTTAAAATTTTGTGGGCTTAGGAGACCTATAGGTCCACTATTTTTAAAAAAGAATTAACTTTTTTTTGAGAAATAAATTTTATTTATTTATATTTTTTTATAAACTTTTTAGATTTTTTATTATAAAAAATTTTGATAAATTTTTTTTGACTTTTTTCGATAAAAAAATATCTGATTTTTTTTATAAAAAATGTCAGATTTTTTTTGGATAAAAAATATGATTTTTTTTTATAAAAGATTTTTGATTTTTTTTTTCGATAATTTTCTTTTTGAATATTTTTTTTTTTAAAAAGTATCTTAAAATTAATAAAATATTGGGGTCTATAGGCTCCTAGAGCTCCCTCCCTTAGACCCCATGAAATAATAGGCCAAAATTTTAAAAAATTATTTTGATATGGGACCTAATAATAAAACAAAAAATTAAGGCTTAATTGCACTTTTAGTCCCCCTATTATAGATAAAAATTGAAAGTAGTCCCCCTATTTTGTTTGTCCTCAGTTTTAGTCTCCAAACAGAATTTGAGGCCAAATCATGATGAGTTGTCATTTTTTTAATGACGTGTCAATAAATAGGTGATATAGCAGACGCTTACGTGACATAAATTTATTATTATATTATTTCTGATTAAAAAATATAATTTTTATTTTGAAAAATCATTTTAATAATTGTGAAATATTTTTAAAAATATAATTAAATTATTAAAATTAAATTAAATTAAAATAAAACTGGAGAACCCTAAAGCCCCAAATGTAAGAACATGTTTCTTCATCATCATCCTGTTCGTGGTCGATTTCGTTTTCTTCATCATCATCCGGTTATATTTCTGGAAAATCATGTTCTGGGCTATTGCTAACAATGGTGTTTCACACGTGAAAAGAGAGAAGGAACGACATTAGAGAGTTACAACTTACAAGTGTATACCTTGACAACCACGAAGAAGGTAAGGATTTCCTCGAAATTCAAGAGAACAGTTACAAGTGTAACGAGCTCTGTGAGTTGCATCAAAACAGTGACTATTATCAGCCTTACAAGCATAACTCGAAACATCCTTCTTTGCTTGCTGACATGTTTGGTTCCCTACTGCCCAATCTAACACAACAGGAAACTCCTTCTTCTCCAATTTGATTACATCAGTAAACACAAACTCGTACGCTCCATTTTCAACCAGAAAAGCATAACCATATGGATTGAAGTACTGCACCTTTGTATGGTTGGACACAACGTTTAAAGAAATATAACGGGATGATGATGAAGAAATCAGAATCGACCACGAACAGAACGAAATTTTCCAGAAACATGTTCTTACATTTGGGGCTTTAGGGTTCTCCAGTTGTATTTTAATTTAATTTAATTTTAACAATTTAATTATATTTTCTAAAATATTTCACAATTATTAAAATGATTTTTAAAAATAAAAATTATATTTTTTAATAAAAAATAATATAATAATAAGTTAATGCCACGTAAACGTCTGCCACGTCACCTATTTATTGATACGTCATTAAAAAAATGACAACTTATCATGATTTGACCTCAAATTCTGTTTGGGGAACTAAAACTGAGAACAAATAAAATAGAGAGACTACTTTCAATTTTCACCTATAATAGAGGGACCAAAAGTGCAATTAAACCAAAAATTGAAAAAACTTTATAGTTGTAATTTTTTTGACGACTCTATATGTAAGTAGTAAAAAGGAGATGTGAATAGCAATATTGAAAATAAAAAAGCAATTGCAAGAGTATTTTTTTTTTTTAACGATTGTTTTGGACGATTAACGATTTTCAATTACATAATTTTTTTGTTTAAAAAAATCAAAATTTGTTGAAATCAAGTCACAAAGTCACCAATTACGTGAATATGTGCGATCATTTAATGGAACAATAATTTAAATTAAA
>JBBPBT010001011.1:5168461-5255604 GCA_037974875.1 Cicer bijugum
TATATTGAGATTTTAATTATATTAAAAAAATAAAACATAATCTTAAATTTTACTTTATATCCTCACATTTATACCCATATACCCATATTTTTAGAAACTACTTAGTTTATAATTTTCTTCAAAACATAATTTCCTCTCTACTTTGCCGAATTCAATGAATTCCAAAAAACTTAAACAAAATATTTGGAGCACGTGTCAAATAAATTAAGTATTTGCATATCCAATTTTTTTTTCAAGTTTTCCAATATATATATATATATTTCAAAAAATTAATAAAATATAAATATATAATTTTTTGAGATACAAATGTTTCTAAAAAATTCAAACTGTGTTATAAAAAACTTTTCTTTAAATTTTCTGAAACACAAACATATATTAAAAAATATAAAATTTTGATATTTTTTAAAAGGGTAATAAAGATAGTAGACTTGCCACTTTGATGTTTTAATAAAAAAAAAAAGTTGCTCACGTTTTAAAACATAAACACCAATGGAAAAAAAGTAAAGGAAGATAGATGTAATTTTGCCACTATATTCATATATCTAGCATATAATATATATTTGTTCCACTAACAAAATCTCACACGTGCGCGCACGTACTTTGTTGAACGGAAACAATTCATGAAGATTATTTAAATCCTAGACAAGTTATAGGGTCCGTAATTTATATAAAGAATTCATTTGTCTATGTTTGAATTAATAAAATTTGTGCTCTGCCTACCTAGAAAATGAATAGATGAGTTGTGGTTCATTTCACAGTCAATCAAATTCTAATGGTCCAAAAAGGCTCATCTCCTTTTACTTACTTCCAATGTGACTCTAACGCTCAATCATTTAGGCACAGTGCCTTCTTCTAAAAGCAGAGTGATGATAGACTTGATAATCTCGTTTTTTAGAACGATCACATTCTGAAAGCAAGCAAAAAATAATGGTGCTGTTACTACAACAAAACAAAACCAAACAAATAACAATACGCTACCATACTGCATATGTGACAGATGAATGAATAGAAACAATGGTCGGTTAGGCATTAGAAATGGAATATAGGTGTAATAAAAAGGCACCTCTGGTTTTCTAATGAGCTCCTTCAGAATGGAATGCAGAGTCAACCGTAGCTCCTTGAACAAGACAGCTATTTGGGCCGGTGCATTCAGTTTCAACCATCCATCAATGATCACCAGTCCAGTCTATCACGTAAAGGAAATAAACTTAAAAAAGAAATAAGAACGACACTCTTGAAAGCACTATTTTCAAAATCAGCGAATTGAGAATTTAGTAGGCAAGTGGCAAATAACAAAATGGTATAAATAATTTCAAAAAGATCATGGTGTTTTTCTCAACTCTTTTATTGAGTGGCATGTCGACGTGTGGATTGACGAATCGTGCCATAAAATGCCATAAAACGATAATAGGAGCAAATAAAAATTCCTTCCCAGTATTGCTATGAAAAACTCAAATAAAATGCTCTATTGGTTTTGAATTTCATTGCAAATTTCAGCAAAATAGTAAAACAGCTTTGAATGGACATGATCACACAGTGCTTAAAAGATGACAAATCTAGGGTTAGTATTTTTAAGGTAGATTTTATAAATTTTAAAACTTGAGAACTTGTTTACAGTGGACCACCAATTGAGGTACAGGTGGTCCATCTTAGCCATTGCTATAAGCATCATTTATTTGGCAAAAGAGTAACCGAACATCTACCTGATGCTGAACATTGATTGACCCTCCAAAGAGCAAAATTGAGTATGGAGAAATGACCGACGTATCTCGTAGAAATATTTTGTTTGTTTCAACCTGACAATTTTAACAGTTAGCAAAATATTTCAACATAATTTTTCTGCAGGAATGTAACAATATGCATAATTATTCGGATGATACTTAGTACATTAAAGAACCCAAGAATACATGACGGAGTAAATAAAAAAAGAGACGCTAATACATGTCAATGGAAATAATAGTTTTCATAATCATTAATTGAGTAGATTTGATGATATTTGTAATTATGTAATTATTCTCATAATTAACTAGTCCAGCTGTAGATTAGCCGTTATAGTAAGACTCATATAAGTCTATATCATTATTTAAAGGAGAATTCTCCAATGAAAATGAAACACTTTACCAATAAAAAATTATGAGTTTAACATGGTATCAAACTAGGTTGCGATCCAAATCAGATTTCTCTGTTTTTTTGCGATCATAGTTCCTTGCCAACGTCAATCATAGTTTCTTGGTTGTTTCAACTCTATTTTTTCTTGAAATCTTACTTCCTCACCTACGACGGTCATAGTTTTGCTACTGTTTCTGCATTCTCTGTTTTACCTTTGACATTTCCTAAGATCTCTTCATTTGTTTCCCTCGGCACCATGTTCACCCACAAGCATGATATTTTTTTTGTCCGTTTTAATGGAACAAACTACTCTACATGGGCATTTCAGCTCCAGATTTTTGTAAAAGGAAAAGAGCTTTGGGGTCATGTCACGATTATGCCCCTGAGAAGACACAAAAAATGTCTATGCCTAATGGGAAGTCAAAGATGCATAAGTCATGGCATGGGTCATAGGTTCTATTGATCCTAATATCATTCTCAATCTCCAACCTTTTGCTACGACAACAAAGATGTGGGACTACTTGAAGAAAATATACAACCAAGACAACGCTGCTCGGCAGTTCCAGCTTGAACGTGAAATCGCAATTTTACAATAGAGTATTTCCATTTCTGAGTTTTATTCTCATTTTATGAATTTTTGGGTTGAACACACTGACATTATCTATAACGATTTGTCAAGTGAAAGGCAAATTACAGTGCAAAAAGTTCACGAGACTACCGAACGTGATCAATTTTGATGAAATTGAGATATGATTTTGAAGGACTAAGGTCCAATCGCATAAATGAGCTATTGCCTTATCCTTGGATACTTGTATCAACAAACTACTTCGTGAGAAACGTCTTCTCACACAGACAACCATGGAACAACAAAAGGTTGTTTCTCTCCCTGTGGCATATGTGGTACAAGACCAACCTTGTGAGCGAGATATGAGTACTGTCCAAACATGGACATTTTGCTTCCAATTGTCCTAAAAAATTCTATAATCATTGCAAAAAGGATCGTCATATCATTAAAGCATGTCCAACTAGACCATCGAAGAAAACGACAACAACCTTCACTGCATCTGTTGGTCCTTCTACAGCTCTTGTTTCTATGAACTAGAATTCACATTCCACCGTTCTAGACTTAACCCCTAAAATGGTTCAACAAATGATCATTTTAGCCTTTTCTGCTTTGGGTCTTTTTGGTAACATTACTTCCCCCGACTCTCCTTGGTATTTTGACTTAAGGACATCTAATCATATGATCAACAATGTTGCTGCCCTTACCAATGTATCAAGTTACCCTGGTAATCTCCAAATACAAACCTCTAATGGAAACATTTTTCCTATTTTAGATTCTCTCACCAATGTTTATGTTTCCCCTGATTTTACTAGTAATCTTATTTCAGTTAGTCAATTAGTTGACAATGATTGTAGAGTTGAATTCTCAAAATCTGGTTGTCTTGTACAAGATCATCAATCAGGGAATCTAACAAGAATTGAGGATTGAGACTGTATTACAGATGATGCTCGAGAAGTTCTTATCATGAGACATTACGATTAACTTTGTTAGTTCAAATGACCACTGAAAGGTGTCTTCACTAAGTCATAGAGATCATCGGTTTATTTATAAATGTAACAAGCTGATGCATATGATTTATATGTTACTTGAGGGGGAGTTCTAAAATTTGTGTAAATAGGCCAATGATGCAAATACAGTAATTAGAGAAGAGTTGAACAGCACCGACAGTGTTGCAAACAGAGATTTGGAGGGTGGCACGCACATGTTGAAAACGCTTCTTGCCGGTGGTGGTATGTTGCTAGAAAATACTCCGGCATGTCGGCAGAGAATGGGAATTGATTGAAATAACAAGAAAAAGAAAAGGGTTTAGTTGAATAAATTCTAAATACAACTATTACTACATTAGTAGACTTTCAGGAACTCAGATAGAGAATTAGTGATAGGGCAGGCCACGGACGATCAAACAATGATACTATGGTGAGATAAAAAAAAGAACTTCGAATGTTATTGTTAATAACTTGATACAAAAGACTGAACACTAACCTCTATTTATAAAATACATAGATTCAATTCTAGGGAAATCGCGAAATAAATCATAATAATAAGTAATATAAAAACAATCTTAAGATACTCTAAGATTATAAACTCACCATAGGAAAAAAACTAAATTCTCTAGTATAATTTTGATATTATAAGATAATATAAGACATTTTCTTATAATATCATACATTACTTTGATTTCAAAGCAAAAGATTAAATGAACCGACTTAAAAAGATAATAAATTTCTAAATTATGTTCGAGAAGAAACATATCAAGTTAAAAAGGAACTTACAAAGTTCTGAAAAAAGATTTACAAACCTTTTCAAGGAACACAATAAAGGGGTACTGGAATGCTTTTGTGTTACTGTTGATCGAAGATGGGTGGACATGAACTTCTCTTCTTCCATCAAACCAGACTGTACGATTAGAAATTGCAGAGCTAGGAGACTGCTTAAGATTACTGAGAGCTGCTGCAACAATACCTTGCTCCCCAGCAGCAACATTGGGGTATAAACCTGCACACAATATAGCCTGCAAAGGTACACTGAGATATTTGCTTGAAAAAATATCTGATTGTGATATTTGCTCATCATTTTTTCAACATCACTTATATACCACTTCTAATTTCTGGATAGGATAGATCAGGAAATAGAAGGGTCTGAGAATGAGTAGCCTTGTTAAGAGACTGACCCTTTTCGCGAAAATATTATAAAATAATGTAATATATGCCCAACAAGCATTTCCCAAAAAGGACAAATGGATTACTCTTTAAAATGATATGCAATAAGAACTACATATTCTAGATATGGAAGACACCGATTGCACAATGCCAAACTACACATTATGTCAAAAAGTGACGATCAAAAGGGATGGAAAAGGTCATGGTGTGGACTCATTCGGGACACTACAAAATGATGGAAATGACAACATACATTGAAAATAACTTGGTGAACAGAAACAAGTGCCTAAAGTGAGAGAATCGTAGAACATCTCCTTGAAGCTTTGGTGAAAAAGAAGAAATCATTGCCTAAAAGTTACAACTAAATATATTCAAATCTTACCTTCAAAATCGACGAATGATGTGCATACATATTAAATGGCTGCGAAGCATCAGAAAGCCACCTATCAAGATTCCCTATCCTCTTTCCATCCATCTGAAGTGGTTGTCCCAAATAAAAATCAGAGAATTGCAAATAAAGCATTTTCACTTTTAGTCTTTTCAAAGAGTTACAAATAAAGCATTTTCACTTACAAATAAAGCATTTTCACAAATAAAGCAATTAATATAGAAGACATATAAAGGAATATACATGATTATGTGAATAAATTAACTCTACCTTCTAATTACTGACGATTGTAAATATATTTTGTAGTTATTATTTATTACTGACTGCAGCTGGGGGTTTAGGAGCATGAACTAATATTTCAGAAGAATAAACAATCAGAATCAAAATTGGATCATTCAGATCTAAGTTGATTTGATTGTATTTTTGGGACCGAATCAAATCACTCTGAGTTGGTTTTAGTCCCATTTTATATGTTTTAATTCTGCATGTATTAGGTAGTAAGACAGCCCTTTCTATATATATGTCCAGTTTCTATTTCTGAAATATAACAAGTTATTTTCTTCTCCTCTCCCTGCCTTAACCTAGCAGCACCTCTAAAATCACAATTACAATATTATTCTTTGCTTTTATTAGGCTTTCATAGTTTCCTTAGATAGCCTATGCTGAAAGGGATCATGTTTCTTCACAGTTCACGTTTTTGGGGCTTTAGTAGATGTTTACTTTGGACTCTTGTATCCATTCTCTGATGCGAGGCGTAGCACCGCCAAGCATTTTGAATGCCACCAACCGGCTGGCTGCCAAAGCATTGCTGCCACGCGCCCTCACACATTTCCACATGTAGGGATGTTTGCCGGCACATGATGCCAACATGCCAGTATCCAGACTGCCATTCAGCTCTTCTTTCTGTTATGGTCTTGTTTGGCTTTCTGCTACCCTGTTTGGTTTTTTTTCCTAGCTGCATTGTTGATTTCTGTTTGCAATCAACTGATGTGTTTGAGCCAGAACTCTCTGAGCTTTATCAATCAAATCCTGCTTGGCAGCAAGACGCTCATGGCACTGCTCTATGAAGCTTGCGTCTAGGATCAAAAAGGTTCAGGAAGATTGTTCAACCTTCAAACTGCAACATCGAATCAAATTACTACCTAAGAGCCAAGAAAAATTCAACACTAGCTGAATTTTCTAGTGCGCATCCAAAGTCAACAAACACCGCCGCAATCCACCGAGCGTCCATCTTCTCTATGTATGGGTCTTACGCACCTCCACCAAACTCGTGTGTCAGAATGCATGCACCTATCTCCGACCCCCCTCTGCAGGTCTTTTCATGCTGTGATGTACTGGTCGAACATTTATCTCCCTGAAGCATGCCGCTCTCTCCTTGAAACATATTCAAGTTTAAATATTTTGAGTCTCTGATATTATTGTTTTGAAGCTTCCAAATGCAGTCTTTTAGAAGAACGGAGCTTGCTTTGTTCAATTGCTTGCCATGAATTTCTCTCATACTGATGATCAATCAGGCTATCTGGCTAAGCTATATTTATAGCAATTCTCTCCGACTTCAAATGCATCCCTGAGTTGCCTTTCCATCTTTTTTATTATTTTGTGGAGCAAAACATTGTTTTCTTGTAGCAAGCTAAAGTTAAGCTTTAGCTTGAGGGGGAGTGTTGTACCATTGCCGCCTGAACGTTTTGTCAATTGGAGGAGGGAGTGTTTGAGTGACAGGAGTAGAACCACCAGGTCATTAGTACCATGTTCATTCGCCATTTCAGATTCAGCTTGGTTATCATCTTCAGATTGTGAAGATTGACTATTACTACTTTCACCTTGAGCACTATAAGAATTCAGCGTCAAATCCTTTGCCGGTCTGTCATGTTCGTTGTTGTCATCATAAGGAGTCTGCTGCTGAGATTGTAGCCTGGCGTTCCGAAGTTTCAATGCTTGAACATTACGAAGAGAAAACTCCACTATTGACCGATGTTCAGGACCAAAAGTTTCAGGATTATTGTTAAGAACTCTTAAAGCAACAAGAGCATGCTGATGTTCTGAAAACTCAAGAAAAGCCACTCCACGGGAATATTGTTCTTGACTGGAATCCCTCAAGAATAAGCCCCTCATTTGCCAAGTAAAGATTGCGTGGTCATGTACTTCATTTTTTGCGTTCTCCAGTTCCTTGTCATGAGCTGATTTCCTATCCAGAGCCTTTAAAACTTTTAAGGGTCTACCTTTCACTAGAATACCCATCCCAGAAGAAGTACCGACAGTCAAAACAACAGTAGCAGCTGCTTCTGCAGTTTTAAACTTAAGAAAATCAGTTCCTCGTGGTTGCTTGGTCACTTAGTGGACAACGAGAACAAAATATTCTACTTCTCCAAATCCAGAAAACCGTTGCTTCACTTCTTCAGCATCACACTCAAAGGGAAGATTACTTATAAAAACTGTTATGTGCAAATCATCTTCTGTTTCCTTAGGATTGGATAACTTGGTTCTGCTGGAAGTTTCAGGCTTAGAAACACCTGAAACCTTGTCAGACTCCTTAGATGCTTTACTATTTGTATCTGAACCTTTCTTGCAAAGGGAAGATTACTTATGAAAACTGTTCTGTGCAAATCATCTTCTGTTTCCTTAGGATTTGATAACTTGGTTCTGCTGGAAGTTTCAGGCTTAGAAACACCTGAAACCTTGTCAGACTCCTTAGATGCTTTACTATTTGCATCTGAACCTTTCTTGCAATATCTGCTTCCTAGTCAAAATCATCTTCAGAAGGAACATCGTCCACTACGACACCATCAGTATCACTATCATCTCCATGATCAGATTGTTTGTCAACATGCTCGACATCATCCTCAGTACCCAGTCAACAGCTATGAGACGAGTCCCAAACTATGATCCATTGAGTTTTCGAATGGCACTTTCATTGTGGCCCTTGCTTCCGCATAAAACTACCGCCTTTATTGCGGTTTCTATTTTTCTGAAATCTTAACCACCTTCATTGTGGTCCTTTTGCCACCTTCATTGCGGTTTCTATTTCTTAGCCACCTTCATTGTGGCCCTTTTTGCTGCCTTCATTGCAGCAACTTGAGATTTCTTTTTGGCTTAATTTGCACTCCATATAACTCCTCCCATGACAACCTTGCTGATCTTCTAACTAAAGGGTTGAACAGTAGCAACTTTGAAAGAATTGTATTCAAGCTGGGAATGGAGAACACCTATTCACCAGCTTGAGGGGGAGTGTCAAAATATATTTCAGTTTAATATCCCTCAAGTATAGGGATTCAGTTGAATAGGAGTAATAGTAGGGATTTAGTTATATATGAGTACTAATAGGGATTCAGTTATATAGGAGTATTAGTAGGGATTTAGTTATATATGAGTAATCATAGGATTTGATTGTTTAGTAATCTAGTATAAATATATCTGATGTATTACCAATATAATTAATTCAAGAAATATATTTTATTCTAATTCTTGACAATATTGATTGCGAAAGAAATGTTTGGAAGAATGACTGTAAGATAGTTCAATTTTTCAACCAATCTATCTCTTGGAATTGAATAGAGGTTCACCTGATTAGGTAGAAGTTTGATATTTGAATCCATAAGAGTATTAATTGGCTTGACAATCATTATATATCCAATTAAAAAGTGTCTTCAAGTATATTTAATTTTAAAATTTGGAATTATTTGCAATCAAAATATCTTATGTGCATGTTTGGCTTTGTTGAGTGGTTTAAATATACAATCATTACGAACATATAAAAATCTTGATGAAATATGAGATCGAAATTTCATTAATAGAATGTGTTTGAGACTTGAGTAGAATCACTCCACCCCAGACCTAGAGGATCACACCAGGTTTGTCTGGGGAGTCCCTGCCAAGTACTATTGTGGTCTCGGTTACCCGTCCTAATTCACTGACAATACTTAATAAAATAAGAAAGGCTGCAAACCTGATAATATTTTGGAAGAGTGATGAGACCAATGTCTGCTAGCAAAGTTCCAAACTGTACCCTCATCTCCCTGGCATACAAATAAATCATGTCGAGTTGATACAAAAAATACTATTCACAGAAAGTTTTTGTTCCCTTAACATTGTAGTAACATGCCTTTTGGCATTCCCTTAACATACATTAATGTTAATGTTCATAAGATTCAAATCAATTATACATTGAATTACCATTTAAATATACTTCAGTAAGTTTCTTTTAAGGTACACAGTATAATTGATGGAGACATTAGTTCTAGCAATTTCAGCAAGTTTTTCATACTTACTAGACACATTGAAAAAGAGTTTAAGGTCAATTTTAGAATCTGCCAAAGAAAAAGCTGTCTCTTAATCATTACCGAGTAATGATAAATCACAGAATCGTATTAAAAAGAAAGGAGACGTGAAATTGACAGAGAGAATAATAAAAGACATAAACACTGTCAACTAACAGAATTCCCAAAGTGAATGTCATATGGACTCCTAAACATGTACTTATATTGATATTATATAACATACACCCTTTACTTAGGGTATACTAAAATAAACTACTTCTGTAATCAACATTTTCCTAATTACTTAATCATAGAATAATCCTAGAACCCTGGAGAAACAAAATATTAAGCCATGATTTATGCCACTTGTGAACTCATATGGCTTAAACAATTGCTTAAAGAATTAAGAGGCTTGGGATGTTTCACATATGAGACTTATTTGGGATAATTAGGGTTGCCTTGCATATCGTCTTAGAGTCAATATTCCATGATAGGACCAAACACCGTGTAATAGATTGTCAAATTATCAGGGAGAAGATCTTATTTGTAAACATAACGACTAGCTATGTAAATATTCAAAAAGCAGAAACAGGACTGTGAAAAATAACTGTTGGTTTTATTTTATGTATTGGTTGTTGATAATCTCTTGAAAAATATTCACACACAAAAAACTTTTCTGTTCAATCTTTTATCAAAAGTATTTTAAAAAACTCAAATTAAATATTTTTTTAATAAAAACACAAAAAAAACATGTTTTTTATATTTCTGCCAGGTTTTAAATGAAATAATTGATTATGGCTGACACCATAATGGATTATGACTGTGAAATCCACCTGTGTTTTCATAAACATCCAAAGTGAAAATAATGTATTATGAATACAAAAGCCAGTGTTCTGATAGAAAATCACATGTGAAAAATCAGAAAATCTATGGCTCATCACTGCCTCCTTTCCCCTTGCTTTATTTGGGTTGACTCCGGACTATTATAAATAGCAGATCCTTTTGGACATACTTTTTACACCAATTTACTCTCCCTTCTTTTCTTATCTTATTGCTTCCTTCTTACTCACTGCAATATTTTTTTCTGAGAGCTTTTTTTTACTACATAGTTTGAGTTGTAATATTTTTTCTTGCGTTTCAATTTGTTCATCTACACTCAGTGTAAATCACTTTTATCTTATAACATTATTAAGAGGAATTCTATTGTTCAAGAGAGGTGATATCTCTTGTAATTAGAGTCTCTTCTTCAAAGGATAAATTGTTTGAAGAGTTCTCTTAGATCATTGAAGGTTTCTTGCTAATAATGTGTTAAAAGCTTCATAATAATAATTATATTGTTTGTGAAACTGAACATAGGTCTTAGGTTGTTAGTAGCTGAACCAGTATAAATTCTTGTGTACTCACTCTCTTCTCACTCTTTTCTGCATTTTATTTATTTTTTCTCTCACATTTAATGTTAATTTATTTCCAATCACCGCACTTAAAATTACTCAATAATTTTCAAGTCATTATTGTATCTTTATTTTTTAAAGTTTACAATTTCCCTTCTTGTGTCTGAAGTCTCTTGTTTAACTAGTAGCACAAAATTTATAAAGCATCTGGCTCAAAGTGAACAAGCCCATTGGAGTTGGAAGACAATAAATCCCAGCAAAGCTTGTGTCTTGCATCTTCATTAATAGCACAAATTGACAGAAGAACAAGACTTTGCTCCTAGCCATCTACCCAACTCCTTGATAAAGATGTCAGAAGACCAAATGAAATTCCCAATCCATTTTAAAGCAACTTCATAAGAGAAATAGATCAAATATAAATGTAATAGCTAAAAAGTAACATGCCATGAACAATGGACTGAACCAATTGGACCCGACCCATCCTTTCCCACAAGTCTTTTTTCTTTTTAATTTGGTCCTTTATGGGTTGAGATGAGTTTTTTTGGGCTTACCTTAAAATATAGTATTAGAATATCTTTCATTATTATTATGATTTGTTCTTGATTTAAGATTGATCTAGGTTTCTTTATAAATAGAGATTAGTATTGAGTCTTGTGTAATTAAGCTAGCAGAAAACTATTAACAAATAATATTCAAGCTCTTATTATTATCTCTTCCTCTTTTCTCTAAAATCGAACAACTTCAACATGATATCTAGAGCCTACTTCGATCCTCCTTGAACGGTCCAACCTCTATTCCGCTTCTGAGTTCTCAACAGTTATGGAACATAATCATAGATTTTATTTTCCAACGTGATCATTCTTTTTTCAAACTACCACCGTGACACATTCCGATACTGGTTTAACTTGTTTTTGTTCAGTTTGTTATTGCCACACGTCACTGTTTCCGACGACTTTTTTGGTAAACTACCACTCCATCAGCTTTGCCTCTTCCAGATCGTCCCACATCTCAAAGCGAGTCGACGAAAGCCACCACATGCGCATTACTATCCACCACACCTCAGATCCACGCATTGCTGCTATTCACCACGTGAAACAGCGCGTCTGGCAGCTGTTTGTGACGCGGCCTTTCTTGTTGCACTCGCCTCGGCCTTCTGATTCCATCCCTTGCACCACAACAAAAGTTGGAGTCGCACTCAACTCAACCACCTGGAAAACCCATTCGAAGTTGCTCGTTGACTGCCGCCAACATTGGGAAAGATCTTCCAGGTTTGGTTTTTTGACCATGCACACCTCTATTCGGAGGTGCCTGCAAGCGTTAATGCGCAAATCACAACCAACATTATGTCTCTTCATAGACCCATCATCTATCCGCTCACCCTTCGTGGCGGCTTTTCCCAATGATAATATTTCGACGCCGTTTTCCAATTTCACCAATTCCAAATACATCTATGCTTTTAGACAATGGTTTGACCCACACTATTTCTCATCCTCCAAACAAGATGATCACGTCAAAAAAGATGTTACACATGATGAAGAAGACGACGACGAGGATGATGATGGAGATTATGAAGAAGAAGATGATGATGATTGTGTTTCTGTATCAAGTAGGAAAAAGGTGTACACGGCATAGGAGAAAAAAGCAGAAGCAACAGCTATTGGATACCAACTGGTGAGGCCTCTACAAAAGAATGAGAAGGTTTTTAAGCCCTATGAGCCTGCTTTTGCCATTGTTCAGATTGGTTCACATCAGTTTAAAGTGAGCAATGAGGATAGTATTTTCACATAAAGATTGAAATATTGCGAAGTGAATGATAAGTTGGGTAGAAAAAAGTCTATGGAATAACCCTCATGATGATGATAATTTGCTCCATTGGTTGTGGCCTTTCTTTTGGACACAATCCAAAATCTATCATGAGAACTCTTTGCTTCTTCTGCTTCTGACTTGGTTTTGGTATTGGTGGAGACTACCTGCCTTCGGCTACCACAATGTCAAATATTCTAATAAGAAGACTCGAGGTGCCTTCATTGCTGCTGTCTTTGCCACGCAGGTTTTTGGAATCTTGAGAGGTGGTGTATTTGCAACCATAGTTTCTCCACCTTACACGATTGATCCAGTTGGTTCAACTGTTCCACAAGAAGATTACGTTTGGAGGATAATTATGATGGTAGGAGCACTCCCAGCTGCATTGACTTACTACTGGCGATGGAGATGCCCAAAATTGCTCGTTACACCGCTCTAGTTGCTAAGAACACGGAGAGGGCTGCAGCGCATATGTCTAAGGTTCTGCAGGTTGAGATCCAAGCTAAACCAAAGATAGATGAGAAGAAAAAATCACATGGTTTATTCTCAAAGGAATTCCTCAGTCGCCATGGACTACCTTTAGTTGGTACAACAAGTATTTGGTTCTTTCTTGATATTGCACTTTATAGCCAAATTCTATTCTAGAAAGATATTTTCAGCGCATTTGGTTGGATACCTCCTGCACAAACAATGAATACACTTGAGGAGGTTAACAAAATCGCAAGAGCTCAAACGCTTATTGCTCTATGCAGTACTGTTCCAGACTACTGGTTTACACTGGCAGTCTTTGATAGAATAGGAAGATTTGCTATTCAATCGATAGGATTCTTCTTTATGACTATCTTCATGCCATTCCTTATGAACATTAGACTTATAAGGATCACCGTATAAGATTTTTCGCATTGTATTTATTGACCTTATTCTTTGCAAATTTTGTATCAAATGCTATCACATTTGTTGTGCCGTAAGAGATTTTTTCTGTAGGTATTGGGCTGGAAATTTTTTGCTTTTGTTGGGTGTGGTTAACATTTTGGACTTCCTTTATTACTTTCTTGGTATATGATTATTCTCTCTTCGACAGTTTCAAATCTGCCCTTACTTTCCAACAGACGTTATCTTTTCTGTTTTGGACGCATTTTCTTACTTCGTTGATCAATCATGACTTCGCTTTATTAGAATCGCACTGCTTCTTCTTTGGTGTTTGTCATGCAATTTAGTTCTTTCTAATAGGTTATAACACTGACTTTTATTCCCACCGAAGATCATTTTGATGGATTCCTTTTTTTCACATATGAATCATATTAGAGATGACTTCTTCCGTTGATGATTATTTTGACAATGTCTTTTATTTTCATGACTAACTTTATCTTGACAATTTGTCTTATAGATACACTGACCCCATCTTTGTCTCAGATGTATTGACCTTGCCTTTCTCTCTAAAACACGTCTATCTCCCTTTGAAGCATATTCAAATATCAATATTTTAAGTTTTCGATATTATTGATATGAAGCTTCCAAGTGCAGTTTTTTAAAAGAACAAACCTTGCTTTGTTCAATTGCTTGCCATGAATTTCTCGTCTGCCAATGATTATTTCAGCTACTAGGCTAGGCTATATTCATAGTAATTCACTTCAACTTCATCTGCATTCCTGAGTTGCCTTTCCATCCACTTTTATTTTTTTGTGGACCATTACATTGTTTTTTTGTAACAAGCTAAAACTTAGTAGCTTGAGAGGGAGTATTAGAATATTAGAAAATATCTTATTAGAGTCTTGAGTTTTTTCCTAAGATTAATTTGAAATCATAGAGATATCTTAGAATATCTCTCATTATTATTATGAATTGTTCCTGATTTAGAATTGAGTCTATGTTTCTCTATAAATAGAGATTAGTATTGAGTCTTTTGTAATCAAGTTAACATAAAAGGAGTTATCAAATAATATTTTATCTCTTATTATTTTCTCTCCCTCTTTTCTCTAAAATTCCACAATTTCAACATATAAGAACCCTCATGTAATCAAAAGACAGCTGACTAGGAAAGAAGCTCAAAGTTTGACTAATGTTGTTGATTCTAGATAGAGCTGTCAAAAAAAACTCCAAACTCCAAGGCTCCCTTTAATTTTTTTTTTACTAAACCCCTAATATTAGACCCCTATTACAATAATTTTTTTTAAGCTCCGACCCATGTTTTCATTATTTTTTGTGAGTTTAAGGGAGGGGCTCATAATACCTCAATATTTTGTTAATTTTGAGATTCTTTTTCTTGAAAAAAATCAAATCGAAATTTTATCAAAAAAGTATGAGAAAAGTTATCGAAAAAAATTGAATATTTTTCTAGAATTCAAAAATTGAATTTTTTTCTCTAATTAAAAAAAATTCGAAAAAAAATTATAAATAATTTTTTTTTGAAATAGATCGAAACATTTTTATCGAATAATTTTAAAAAAAATTGTCAATTTTTTTTTAAAAAAATCGATTTCTTTTTTAAGAAGTGGGCTTATAGATCCACTAAACTTTAGAGGTTTTTTAGTGTTGGTTTCTTTTTGTGTGCCCTTTTTAACTATGAAATTTTTTAGCCTCTTCAACATGTGGACTAGGCCCAATAATTAGCCCCTCCAAATTAACACCTCTAATCCTCGATGCGAAAATGATCACATAATACCTATTGTATCTCCATTTACATTGACAAATGAACTATTTTCTCTAATCCTAGAATATCTAATTATGGTAATCTGGAAGCAATGGTCGCAAACTGTATTGCCGTATTTATTATATCCGTTCTTTGTAAATTCAATCTTTGGTGGTGTTGAAATTCATAGTTTAACATATTCTCCTTTTTGCTTATTCGCAAATTGACATTTAGCACCTATGCTATGGTGGAGGAAATTTCTTTACAGGAAAGATTTTATGAGTGTTAAATATTATATTAGAATGTAAATAATATATATGGACTGTAAGTATACGTATTCTGGCCCGTTAGCATTATTGTAAATTAGGGTTATTTAATACCCTGTGTCTATATAAAGAGTCTCCGCTGTGTAGTTGAAACACACGGGTTATTCTATATGTCTCTCAATACTCTTTATATTCAACATGGTATCAGAGCCAACTGAGAGACAAACCCTAAT
Source organism: Cicer bijugum (assembly GCA_037974875.1). Taxonomy (NCBI): domain Eukaryota; kingdom Viridiplantae; phylum Streptophyta; class Magnoliopsida; order Fabales; family Fabaceae; genus Cicer; species Cicer bijugum. The sequence goes on from JBBPBT010001011.1 coordinate 5,184,258, forward strand.
CCTAATTGTCAACTACCCGATAATCCTAATTGTCAACTACCTGGTCGACCCACTGTCTCTGGTGAATATTTTTTTCGGCAAACCGTGTTTTCAACTCCGGTTTGCCCCCTCTGCCGTTGATACGCTGATTCCTCAATTTTTTGTTCAGCCGTTCACGCTTTACCGTCTCTGCCGTTGCTGCCATCATTGTTTCTGACGAGTTTTTTCGACGAACGACCACTCCATCAGCGCCAAACACCCCAGATCGGCCAAACCCCTTCCGCCGCGCCTTCAGACTCCTCCCCACGCGCCGCCTGCACGCCCCGCGCGTGGATCTCACGCGCCGCCCCCTTCCACCGCGCGTGACGGCGCGTCCGGCAGCCGTTCACGGTGGTTCTTCTTCCACGGCGCTCGCCTCGGCCACCTGCTTCCATATCTGCCCTCAGTTTTCAGTTTCGAGTTACGGTTATACGACTTCCAGTTCAAACAGCCCCTGTTTTCTCGGTTCCGACGAGTTTTCTGACCATCTTAGCTAATCATGGCATCTCAGGGTCATAATCAACAACGTTCTCGTGGAGGACTATCCAGCTCTAAGCCTCGTCCCAAGTGTGAGCATTGTTATCGGCTTGGACACACTATTGATCGCTGTTGTAAGTTGCATGGCAAGCCTCAGCTTGATCCTTCTGCCACTATTCAGACTACACCATCTCCACAAGGCTCCACGGCAAATTATGAAGATTTTCTCCGATGGGTTCAGAGTCATCCAAACTCTAGTTCTCCTACTTCGGTTGCACACACTGGTAACTCATCTGTTTACCTCTCTCATTCATCTTCTCTTGACCCTTGGGTTCTTGATTCTGGTGCGTCTGATCATGTTACTGGTAATAAAGGTCTCTTTTCGTCACTTTCTACATTTGGTTTTTTACCTACTATAACTTCTGCCAATGGTACTCAAACTCGGTCTCAAGGAGTTGGCACTGTCCACATTCTCCCTTCTATCTCAGTTGCATCTGTTCTCTATGTACCTGGATGCCCCTTTAATCTACTTTCAGTTAGTCGATTGACTCGATCTCATAACTGTATTATTACTTTCACTAATGATAATGTTACCTTACAGGCCCGGAATTCGGGAAGGACGATTGGCGTCGGATATGAGTCACAAGGCCTCTATTACCTTTCTACAACATCCAATACATGCTCTGCAACAGAGTCCCCACATACTATCCATGCTCAGTTAGGACACCCAAGTCTTACCAAACTACAAAAACTGATACCTAGTTTGTCTAAATTATTTACTTTACATTGTGAGTCGTGTCAGTTAGGGAAACACACCCGTAGTAATTTTCCCGATCGAGTCAATTAAAGAGTATCCTCTCCTTTTGCTTTAGTACACTCTGATGTTTGGGGTCCCTCTCGTACTGTGTCTACTTTAGAGTCTAAGTATTTTGTTACTTTTATTGATGATTATTCTCGTTGTACGTGGTTATTTTTAATGAAAAATAGAACGAAATTGTTTTCCATCTTTGAGCAATTTTATAAAGAAATTAAAACCCAATTTGGAGTTTCCATTCGTACCTTAAGAAGTGATAATGCTTGAGAATATTTGTCTCATCAATTTCAAAATTTTATGGCTTCCAACGGTATTTTACACCAAACCTCATGTCCTTATACACCTCAGCAAAATGGGGTAGCCGAACGCAAAAATCGGCATCTCATTGAAACCACACGAACCGTACTTCTCCATGGCAATGTTCCATTCCGATTTTGGGGGGATGCAGTCTTAACAGCGTGCTACCTTATTAACCGTATGCCATCTTCTGTCCTTAATGGCAATATTCCCCATTCGGTCCTTTTTCCCGATACCCCCCTTCACCCATTACCACCTCGTGTCTTTGGGTCCACGTGTTTTGTTCACAATTTATCCCCCGGTTTGGTCAAATTGTCAGCTTGGTCGCTCAAGTGTGTCTTTCTCGGTTATCATCGGTCTCAAAAAGGCTACCGTTGTTATTCTCCCACACTACACCGCTACGTTATATCAGCTGATGTTACCTTCTTCGAGTCTGTACAATATTTTAAACCTACCCATATAGCTACTGAGCCCTATCAGGACATTAATCCCGAACGTCTTCAAGTAGTTACTGAGCCCTATCAGGACATTAATCCTGAACCTCCTCAAGTAGTTATCCCTCTCCCACCCACTCAGATTCCTATAGAACCTACCGCTTCTACCCCCCAACCTCCACGACCACTACAAACATATCAGCGTCGTCGTTTATCCTCGGTTGTGCCTGTTCCTGCTCCCATTACAGACTCTCCTCCGACGCCACCTCCGGATCCGGCCATGCCACCTGAGCCTGATCTTCCCATTGCTATTCGTAAGGATATTCGCACCACCCGTAATCCATCTCCTCATTATATTGATTTGTGTTATCATCGTCTTTCACCTTTACATTACACTTGCTTGTCCTCCTTGTCTTCTGTTTCTATTCCTAAAACTACAGGTGAAGCATTATCCCACCCTGAGTGGAGGCAAGCAATGCTTGATGAGATGTGTGCTCTACAAAGCAGTGGTACTTGGGAATTGGTACCCTTACCTCATGAAAAGTCGGTAGTTGGGTGTCGTTGGATTTATACAGTGAAGGTTGGTCCTGATGGTAAGATTGATCGATTTAAGGCTCGTTTGGTGGCCAAGGGATATACTCAGATTTTTGGGTTGGATTACAGTGATACATTCTCACCGGTTGCCAAAATGGCATCTGTCAGACTATTTTTCTCCATTGCAGCAATTAGACATTGGCCCCTCCATCAGCTTGACATTAAAAATGCTTTCTTGCACGGTGATCTTGCAGAGGAGGTGTATATGGAGCAACCACCAGGATTTGTTGCTCAGGGGGAGTCTTCTAACATGGTTTGTCGGCTACACAGGTCTCTTTATGGTCTTAAACAGTCTCCTAGAGCTTGGTTTGGCAGATTCAGCTCGGTAGTACAAGAATTTGGTATGATCCGTAGTGAAGCCGATCACTCTGTATTTTATCATTACTCAGCTCAAGGGTGCATCTATCTTATTGTTTATGTGGATGACATTGTTATAACTGGTAGTGATCAGCAAGGAATACTCCAGTTAAAACAACATCTCTCAAATAAATTTCAGACTAAAGACCTTGGTAAACTTTGTTATTTTCTGGGTATTGAAGTAGCTCAATCCAAGGATGGCCTTGTAATTTCACAAAGAAAATATGTCATGGATATTCTTGAAGAAACTGGCCTACTAAATGCCAAGTCAGTTGATACTCCTATGGATCCAAATGTCAAACTCCTACCCAATCAAGGGGAGCCTCTATCAGATTCAGGAAGATATAGGAGATTGGTTGGAAAATTAAACTATCTCACAGTCACTCGTCCTGACATTTCCTTTGTTGTCAGTGTGGTAAGCCAGTTCTTAAATTCTCCTTGCCAAAAACATATGGATGCTGTAATTCGGATTCTTAAATACATCAAAAGTGCACCTGGAAAATGTCTCATTTATGAAGATAGAGGACATACTCAGATAATTGGCTACTCAGATGCTGATTGGGCAGGCTCACCCATAGATAAACGATCAACTTCCGGGTATTGTGTACTCATAGGAGGAAATTTAATATCTTGGAAGAGTAAGAAACAAAATGTTGTTGCAAGATCCAGCGCTGAGGCAGAATACAGGGCCATGGCACTAGTAACATGTGAACTCATCTGGCTGAAACAGTTACTGAAAGAACTTCAATTTGAAGAGACCGGCACAATGACACTAATATGTGATAATCAAGCTGCATTGCACATTGCCTCGAATCCTGTTTTTCATGAAAGGACCAAGCATATCGAGATTGACTGCCATTTTGTTAGAGAAAAGATTGAATCAGGTGACATCATCACCAGCTTTGTCAAATCTAATGATCAGTTAGCAGATGTATTTACAAAGTCATTGCGAGGTCCTAGAATTAGTTATATATGTAACAAGCTAGGTACATTTGATTTATATGCTCCAGCTTGAGGGGGAGTGTTAAATATTATATTAGAATGTAAATAATATATATGGGCTGTAAGTATACGTATTCTGGCCCGTTAGCATTACTGTAAATTAGGGTTATTTAATACCCTGTGTCTATATAAAGAATCTCCGCTGTGTAGTTGAAACACACGGGTTATTCTATATGTCTCTCAATACTCTTTATATTCAACAATGAGGAACCTTGCTAATCAAATAATGTAATGGAGGAGAGATAAAGAAAAATTATTAAGGAGTGAGAATAGAAAGGATAGGAAAGGGGTTAGATGCAGGAGAAAACATATAAGAAACAAAAAAACCTCATTAGTCTCTCAATAAGAAACAATAGAAAAGATAGAATATCTGATACCTTATCATAAACATTACAGAGCTGTTCAGAAAATATGAATTGCAGAATTGCAGTGCAGCTTTAGATCCTCTCTGCAGATCTAAACGTAATTAATATTTTTTTGGGAGAAGGCAATACTATGATGAAGTTTGTCATACAAATACAACAGTTTTTATGCATAGATTCATATGTATTCTTACCACTAGCAGTAACAGTTAAGTATATGCACAACTAAAGCCTTATGACGATTAAAATACGCAAGGTTAGTTCCTCTATTTATTTATTTGTTTATTTACTTATTTTTCCTTACAAGAACACTATTTGTTAGATGCATGGTAGTCGTTTCTCCTTATAGGGTTGCTTTATGTGCAATCCCAGTTTTTGAGAGCACTAGTAATAGTAGTGAGAAGGCAAGTTACCGACCAAGGTGATCTTAAAATTATTTCCCGGGGGCATGCTTAAGAAACAAATCAGAATCACATACTGACCTCATTCAAAATATTCTCCCATCTTTTGTAAGCTATCATCATAACTAAATGATCAGATTGCCGATCAAAATCATTTCCTTCACCAGGCCCCTCTTGCTTATCATTCAACAAAATAAGTTTTGCTCTTTCAACATTCTGCCTCTGAAGATAGACCCACACCATTTTATTCAAAGGTGAATATAAAATAGTTAAGCAGACTAAATATTTATCAAAGATCTGATAGAATAGAAGACCTCATCCTTGGGATAAACAAATGGAGACTTGTAACTTAAAAATGCTGAAATTGAAAGAATAGGTGACAAGCAACCAAAAATTGCACCATACAGCATCATCTGCAGCCACAGAAACAACATCATAAGTGATAGGAGGAAAAAAGTCTGAATTTATTTCTCCAATTTTCAAGTGTAAATATTATACAGGCTATGTGGAATCTACCCTAAATAAGGATATGACATTTACTAAAATCAGAGCAAGTCAATTCTATTCTAATTACAAGAAACTAATTAGACAAATCTATCAAATAATAATGAGAATCAAATTTTCACACAATAATATCAATTATTCACATAGTAACTCTGATGAAGAGTATCATGGAATTGGACTGGGCCAACACCTTTTTTTCCAGTGTACTTGATATATAGCTGTTGAGAATCTTGAGATGTTGCCATTTTTTAGTTTCCTTTATTCTTATTATGTATATATTAGATAATTTGTTTACATCTTTATGATATTAGATCTTGATTGTAATCGTTTGATTATAAAAGCATAAGGCTGAGGGTTAAGTCTCAAGCAATTCAGATTAATTATTTCTTCTTTCCAAGTTGGTATCAGAGCCCACATTTGTGGGCTTGATTTTTTTATAAAAAAAGTCAGAAAGTCCCAAAATCTGGAACCCTAGTTGTCAAGTCATCCTGCCAACCACCACCCACGAAGTTGAACCGCCTGTACAAGTAACAAAACTGGTCGATCCGTTTATCAACGAAGCTCAACCGTCAAAAGAGACCCCACGCACCATCACGTGTGAAACAGATTCACGAGGTCTGCAGGCATGTTTAGGCCACATGCCTTCTTCCTCAGCTCTGCTCCAACCAAGCAAATTCCACTAGTTATTGCTCAAATAGGTAACTCTAATATCAGTCTTCCGCAGTCGTACGTTAGTTCTTGGATCTTGGATTCGGGTGAATCCGATCACATAGTGGGTAACCCTTATCCTTAATCAAATTTGTCACCCCAAAGAAATCCATGTCATATTACTCTTGCTGATGGTTCTAAAGCTAAAGTAACAGGCATCGATCAATTTTATTTAATTTCCCCTGTTATCCTTGACCTTTGTTCTCATTGTGTTTGGTTCTCTTTTTTAATTTAATTTCAGTTACTCAACTCACACGCATCTTTAATTGCTTTATAAACTTTAAATCTAGTTCCTTTTGTATATCGGACCAGAGCACACGACAAACGATTGACATTGAATATGAGTTACACAGTTACTATTATTTTCAGTCTCCACCTTCTGTTGTTTGCATGACTATAGAGTTACCGAGTCTAGTTTATTGTCGTCTAGGTCATCCAAAATGGAACCCAGTTTTTCCTGTCTCTAGTCTTTGGTGAGTGAGTCACGTTAGTTCGGAAATCATGTTTTTTCTAACTTTTCAAGTCAAGGCTTTGTTAGACAAAATTTCCCTGTAAAATATGAGTAATTTTTGTGTGTTCATAAGGGCTGCCTTTCAACCCTTTTTGTTTTGGAGCCCCAAACCCCACTGGGTTGTGGAACCCTAACGAAAAACTATGATACCATGAAGAAAGTAAAAGACAAAATACTTTCGTATTTTATTACTACAGCCCTACGTTGTTGATATAGAAGAAAAAATTACAATAGTAATACTGAGTAATAATGACAGAATCATAAAATAAAAATAAGTAGAATAATATAAAACAAACGAGAATCAAATATGATTTTCCTTGATTATTCAACATAAATCATCAATGAAAGTGACAGTACTTGAATCAAAATAAAGGGCACGCGACTAGGACCCCAAATATCATAATGCACAATATCAAAGCAAGACTTGGATCTTTTATTGAAACTAGTGTAAAACAACGCCCAAATATGTTTGTCAAACTGACATGACTCACAATCAAGGGACATGAATGTGAAAGTTGGCGAACCAACACTTTGAATTTATCCAGACTTGGATTACCCAAACGACGATGAATGATATCTGTAAAAATAGTACATATGGTTGATGAAGGAGGTTGAAGGTAATAAAGACCTTGTGATTCAGAGTGTATTCTAATTGTCTATCTCTTACTTCAGTCCTTCATAATGCAAAAATGGTAAATGTTATGGAACATTGAGTGACCGGGTAAGTTTACTGCTTTAAATCCAATTAATCGGACATCCAAGTACAAATAATACATAATCCAAAGATAGAGATGGTAGAGGTGAAGCTTGACCACTACCAGTAGCATGTGCCTTAGAACCATTATCAAGGTTAATATTGTGAGGTGTTTTAGGAGGTGAAAAGTTAGGGATTACCAACTATTTGATTTGCAGCAACCATAACAAATCACCACAGAAGTGATGACGGGGACTACCCACAAAGCTTCAAACAATGTCGAAAATTACCAATAAACAAACTAGCGCAAAAAAGGCTCCAGAAGACCAGTCAAAAGTGGGACTTGACATGCTACTGGAGGTCGCAAATGAATCAAAAATGCAAGATGAGCAAAACAATGGCAGCGCCATCAAAAACCGAAAACGGGAAGACAATGTGTGTTGCTCAAGCGCTGGAGTGCCCAAAACGTTGTGGCGGCATGTGGATTCATAGATTGCGGTGGAACTTCGTGGGATGACAGATCAGCGCCCTCTAAGTCAATTGATGGCACACATGACTATATTAGCGGTGGTGGCAGTGGCACTAATGACGGTTCCGACGACTGTTTTGAGACCCGACAACAACCAAACTATTAAAAATTAGTGTTAAAAGAGAAAATGAGATGGTTTATCGAAACCATGCTCTATATACCAACTTAAATAATTTATAATGAATAACATGAGAGAATCTCCCAATAAAGGAAAAATATAAAATTAAGAAATCAACGATAATAAATAGAGAAGAATCAAAACCGAAGATAAGAGGAAAAAATGATTTGGTTACACCTTCCCAATCAATACATCAACAGGTAGTTTTGCCAGATGATGCCCAAGAGGTGTCAACTCTTCATCCCCTTCTAGAGCACCCACCTGCAACATTTGATCTATGATATTACATAGTTCTACAAACATGTCATGACTATATAAAACAATATAATAGGAAACGAAGTATTTGTTTTTGGAGATGAAAAATACATAATCTGAATATTGCTCATATCATTCATAAGAGATTTACAAGTATAAACAAGAAGCAAAGCAAACATGACCCGTAAATTTTTCCTTGGCTATCTAAGAATACTAGGATCCTATCAAATAAAAACATAGTAAAAAAATAAAAGAAAAAATATATCTACCATCAACATTGCCCTTCAAGCTGAAGCATATATTTCAGATGAATTAGAATTCTACATGTAAGTTGAACATTAGATCCTACAAAGTACAAAGGAAGTCTTGATAACAACCGAGAAAATCTTCTCCGATGAAATGCCAACCAACCTCTATATGTCAAGTCCTCTCACAAAAGATTGGATTTGACGTTAGGTGCAACAGTGCAAAGCTAATTGGTTGTCACAAGCAAGTTCAACCGAACCTATCTCACACAACACTTAAAGAAAATTCCTTAATCATACAAGTTCACAAGTTGCATTAGCCATAGTACAACTGTTTGCTCTGTGAAGTGCTATCTGAAGTTCAACGTAAAGAGGCCACAAGAAGAATTATATTGCATGCTCTAAAATTTCTCAACCAAGGATCAACCCTTGTCACTAAAGGGTTTTGATTCTGATGAGGAAACTATGTCGTGGCATATAAGTCGGGACAATTTTTAACTATAGGAAGCATTTAGTTCCGACTTTTTTCAATAATAAGATTATGTTAAGTTGTTAAATCTTAGCTAAACATCATTGTTCTTATTACTCCCCTCAACTTTACAAATCATCTAACCCCTTCGCAAGCAACAATAGTGTGGTTTGGGGTCCGAGTAGGTATCCCACACCTTCGGGTAAAAGGTGGGTTGTCACTTGTATTGATGACCATACTATGACAACATTGGTGTATTAGATGAACATCAAATCTGATGAAGGGTCTGTTGTAAAATATTTTTTCAATATGATAGCTTAAATTCAAAATCAAATGACAATGGAAGATAATTTTGAAGAAGGGTCTGAACCTTTTTTTGCTAGAAAATGATATTGGACATCAAAACTCTTGTGTGAATACTCAACAAAATGGGGTGGCTGATAGAAAAACCAAACACTTGTTAGAAGTTGCTCAGGCATTATTTTTCCAAAATAATATGGCTAAATATCTTTAGGGAGAGGTTGTTCTAACAGCTGCCTATTTGATTAACCGCAAGCCAAGTTAAAGTTTGAACTAAGGTTGTTGTCTAAAATCTTTCTGTATTAGGTCCTTGAGCCAAGAAATGTGTGTTCGTCAGTTACTCTCCCACACAAAAAGGCTACAATTGTTCTGATCCTCTTTCTAAAAAAATTATCACTACTGATACAACCTTTCATGAATCACATCCTTTTTTCCAAACTCATCTTCCGGGGAAAGTATATCAAGATTAGATGCAAACACTCCGAGATCACTCAATAATTGACTGCATTTTAGTACAAAACAATTGTGGAAATTCTGAAAATTGGTGAGTGATAATGTAGATGAGACCATCAATGATTTTCCTAGTAATATAGATAAAAGCAAAAAAGATAATAATAACTCCTTAGCAATAGGTAGAATGGAGAAAGACTAGACTTTTCAAGGCATAAAACCCTTTGATTTTGTTTACTCAACAAGAAAAAAAAATCAGTAGTCCAAAGATCCAATCCAGTATTGCCATAATTCTAAAGAAATACAAGGTAACTCTGCTTCTGAAATTATGCAGAACTACACAAATGATCAAGGTTTTCTGTTTGATGATTCCAATCTTTCAATTGCCCTCAGAAAAGTTGTTAGGTCTTGTACCAAACATCCTCTATATAACTTTGTGTCATATGAAAAACTCTCACCTTCCTTTTGAGCCTTTAATTCATGCTTGCCATATGCAGGAAGATTCCAAACACTATAAAATATGCTTTGAAAGTTCCTGTGTGCAAGAGGACTAGGGCTACTTTAGAAGAAAAGAGAGCTCTTGAAAAAAATAATACTTGGGAGATTGTACAGCAACTAAAGGGGAAGAAAACTAGGGGTGCAAATGGGCGTTAAACATGAAGTACAACTCTAATGGAACGCTTCAAAGGTACAAACCCGAGTTGTTGCCAAAGGCTACACCCGAACCCATGGCATTGACTATTCAGAAATGTTTACAGCAGTAGGAAGGCTCAACTCCATTAGGGTCCTCTTGTCTCTAGCTGTAAATCTTGACTGGCCCTTGCAAAAACTTTGTGAAGAATGCTTTCCAAAAAATGGAATTTGAAAAGAAGAAATCTACATCAAGGGCTAATTGAAAAATATATGTTTCAAGAACCAAAAAATAGAGTGAAATATATTTTTAGTCTATATAAATTACGTTCTTATTAACTTCAGACCCTACAATTTATCAATGTTTAAACCCTAATTTGGTGATTTTGGCGTAATTTTTCATTTATATTTCAATTCTGAAAACATCAAATTATGGACTGAACATTAGACACTAAAAACATATTAACCCTAGTAAAAAGTTAAAGAAGACCAAATTTATAGAAAAATCAAAATTGCAAATAATTCATTCAATGAAATCAGTGGCACTAAACAGATCAGAGTACCTCATACAATAAAGATATCGCTGAATCCATTGCTTCAATTTTTGGAGATTCTAAAGCCTGTTAATGGAAAGATATTGAAAAGAGCTGTCCAGATAATTGATAAAAGAATTTATTTAAATCCTCAAAAAATAATTGCTTACCATAGACAAAAATGGCTTGATATATCCAAGAGATAGTAACTTTATCTGCAGACACAATTCAACTAATGGCATTCGAAGCATCTCCGGAACCTGGATAAGAACATAATACAGGCGCATAAGGAAAAGAAAGTATATTAGAATGATGGAAATACAAAACAAAAGACACTTGCTTTCGGCATTTCATTCTCAAAATATTAAAAAGGGGGAAATTTGTAACTATAAGTAAAAAAAAAGGTATGAGCTAAGGTTTGCATTTTGTTTTCTTTTCCACAATGCAAGCACTGATATCTGACTCAATAGACTAAGTTTTAACTTTTAAGTAATGAGCCTTAGAGAAAATGCTAACCATTACTACCCGAACTCAATTATAAGCAAAAAAAGTAACAATTACTACTCAAAATATATACACTTCAAAAACATACATAAGATTTTATATTTTTGTGTGTAAAATCAATAAAAGAGGCAACAAAATGAAAATAAGGAAATATTTTTTAAAATTATTAGCTTAAACATATTAAGGAAAAATGAAAACATAAAAAAAAACTAAATGCACATTAAAGAATCTTTTATTTATAATTCATGGTACAGAGTAACCGAGAGAATATGAAGAATGTTCATTCTAATGAGAGGTTATATGATTAAGTATATATACCACCACGGAGCTGTTAAAGCTGTCAGTACAAGATTTCTGTTACTATGAATACTCTTTTAAGTAGTCTTTTCAAAATAAATACCTGATAAGGGCGCATGAGTTTTTCAAATCTATAACGAGTGTACAAGCGAAAGCAAATTCCAGGTTTTACGCGTCCAGCTCTTCCCTGACGCTGCCTTGCATTTGCTTGAGAAATCCAATCTTCAACCATGCTGGACAATTTCTAATATCAACCATAAAATCAATCAAACCATACAGTAAGGTGTTATATTATTTTGTTCAAGCATGTATAGAGTGTAATAGTAATTCTAGAGTTGAAAATCTTGCACAGTAAAAGAAAGTGAAATCAGGAAACTAATAAAATAGTAGAATAGGAGAGATCACTTCCATTTCAAGTTTTTATTGTTTAACTTAGACATGCGAACTTGTCTTTAGGTGATCCATTGCATTCCATGTACTAAAACAAGTGTAAGACCTTATCTTTGATATCTAAGATTTTTTTATGCAAAAATTAGATAGAGTCTAAAGGTATGACATGACAGAAATGACATCTCAACTACGTGGGCACCTCAAAACTACCACTAATCATTTGTAGCACCCCAATAACAAATATATATATTAGAATAAAAGAAAGTGTTGGAATATTAGAAAATATCTTATAATATCTTTTATATTATATTAGAGTATCTTGAGTTATTTTCTATGATCAATTTATAATCATAGAGAATCTTAGAATATCTCTTATTATTATTATGATTTGTTCCTAATTTAGGATTAAGTCTATGTTTCTCTATAAATAGAGATTAGTATTGAATCTTTTGTAATCAATTCAGCATTAAGCTATTATCAATAATATTCAAACCCTTATTATTTTCTCTCCTCCTTTTCTCTAAAATCTCACAACTTCAACATGGTATCAGAGCCTATTTCGATTCTCCTTGAACGATTCCGCTTCTATTCCGCTGCCGAATTCCCAACAATTAGGGAATATAAACGTTGTTTCTCTTTTCTAACATTCCATCATTCGTAAGATTTTTTTCTCGATAAACCGTGTCCCAATTCCGATTTTTGTAGATTTTCGTTTATTTTTCAGCAGAAGCACTGCTCATCGCGCGGTACTGTTCACCGCCAAAAAAAAAAGAACTCTGTCGTATCCCGAAACCCTAAAACCCTAATATTTTCCCCTAACTAACGTTGGCCAGACCTGTATATTTTCTGGGGGTTTCGTTTCACTCACAGTTCCCAATATATTATATTGTGGAATTTGTGAAAAGGTATCTTCGTATATCGTTGAAACGGTGCTTAACAATTGAAGATAATTAGGGTTTTGATGGGTACGGAGAGGAAGAGGAAGATGAATTTATTCGACGTCGTGGACGACTCTGCAGCTAACAAGGGTATTGTTGAAATCATTACCCTCTTGAACTCATCAAGAAGGGTGACAAGGTTGGTTCGTCTGAAGCTGCATTACTTGCCAAGCTAGGCAAAAGGCTCTTTTCATATGGTCTTGTGGTGCTTTATTATTATGATAATGGTTCAGTATTTACCCTTGAAGTTCTTGATCTCACTGAGGATGCTCTCATTGAGAAGTTTGCTACTGGTGTCTTAGTGGTGACTTCACTTTTGTTGGCCATCTCATACCCAGCACTTGCTGCTGCTCCTCACATGTTTGTGAATGCCTACAAGAATGTTCTTGCTGTCGCAGTTGCAACAAAATATTATTTCCATGAGGCTGACAAGGTCAAGGAGTTCCTAAAGGATCCAAGCAAGTTTGTTGTAGCTGCAGTTGCTGCCCCAGCTGCTGATTCTGGTGCTGCCCCTGCTGCTGCTGCCAAGGATGAGGAGAAGAAGGATGAATTGATGGTATGGTCTATGTTATTGAACCTGGATTTGCTATGCAGAATGATTTGTTTAAGGATAGCCTTAGAGCTGCAGGAATTCAAGGAGTAGAAGCCGAATATGGCACCATTACTAGTGTTGTTTTGCCATCGGATTTTGCACCATAATTCATCACATTGAAAACCGCATGTTGAGCTTGTGCTTCTAAAATCCAAACTAGTAAGCACAACGCAAAAAAATATTTTGCAACCATTTCTAATTAAGCTCTTGTATTCAAGATTTGCTGTTTTGTTGAGAGATGCAGATGGTAGATCAAAGTGTTTTGTTTTTGTCAATTTCGAAAATCCAAACAATGTTGTGGAGGCATTGAATAGGTGTCCTGATTCTAGGAATAGTGGTCCCAGAGATTGTGGTGTCCTTCAGAAGTGGACTTTGGGATCAAATTTTTGGTGGAGGAAACTCTCCAGCCTATGTTGTGGCAGCTGTTGTAGCCCTTATGAGTGGGCTTTTAGCTGGCAGGTTTGGAAGATTTGCAATTCAATTGATGGGATTCTTCTTGGTGCATGATTATTTCTCTTCGATGGTTCCATAACCGCCCTCCGATTTTGATCAACGAAAATATGTGTCATTGTTCAAGCAGCCATTGTTTCTCCTGTTTTGGACGCATTTTCTTTGATGATCAATCATGGCTTCGTTTCGTTAGAGTTGCGCTGCTTCTTCTTTGGTGTTTGTCATGCAATTTAGTTCTTACTAATAGATTCCAACAGTGGCTTTTATTCCCACCGATGATTATTACGGTGGTGTCTCTTTATCCACATATGAATTATATTAGTGATGACTTCTTCCGTTGGGGGTTAGTCTAACGGTGTCTTTTATTTCATGACTTACTTTATCTTGGCAATTTCTCCCAGATGCACTGGTCTTGCCTTTATCTTCTTGAAGCACGCCTCTCTCTCCTTGAAGCAGATTCGAGTTTAAATATTTTGAGTCTCCACTATTATTGGTTTGAAGCTTCCAAATGCAGTTTTTAGAAGAATGGAACTTGCTTTATTTAATTGCCTACCATGAATTTTTCTCAGGCTGATGATCAATCAGACTATCTGGCTAGGCTATATTTATAGCAATTATCTCCGACTTCACATGCATCCCTGAGTTGCGGAGTTGCCTCTCCATCTTTTTTATTATTTTGTGGAGCAAAACATTGTTTTCTTGTAGCAAGTAAGCTTTAGCTTGAGGGGGAGTGATGGAATATTAGAAAATATCTTATAATATCTTTTATATTATATTAGAGTATCTTGAGTTATTTTCTATGATCAATTTATAATCATAGAGAATCTTAGAATATCTCTTATTATTATTATGATTTGTTCCTAATTTAGGATTAAGTCTATGTTTCTCTATAAATAGAGATTAGTATTGAATCTTTTGTAATCAATTCAGCATTAAGCTATTATCAATAATATTCAAACCCTTATTATTTTCTCTCCTCCTTTTCTCTAATGACATCTCAACTACGTGGCCACCTCAAAACTACCACTAATCATTTGTAGCACCCCAATAACAAATATATATATTAGAATAAAAGAAAGAAAAAAGCTTTTGGAGACTAGGTCAATACCCAAGAAAACAATCTTGTAAACAATGAACAACTGCCTCATTAAAAGCCTTAACAAAAAATCCAATGAAAACAAACCACGGTGAAGAGAAAAAGAGGTGCAGTACGACTAAACCACAAATAGGATATGAAAAAATTATACACAACAGTCGAGGGGGATGATAACTCTTAAAATATGAGTTATTTAGCACTTTTTATACTTGAATATATTAATCCTTGAGGAGATATTTTAGTTCAAATAGTAGTTTTTAGTAAAATATTGATTAGAGGTCTTTTTTATAGATTAGGCTAATTTATGTTGAAACTATGTTGTTTGATGTTATTTTGTGCAGGATATAATAAGTTGACCAATTCTAAGTAAAATGCTACAACAATGCTGCAGCGGTCCTAGCGAGACAACAACAAGTTGTGGACGCAGAACGTCATAACCTTATCAAAAGGGAACAAGGGACACCTCACCACTCATATCGACATTAAAGGCTAGGTAGTTAATCCCATATAACGGTGCATCGCTACCAACCCCAAAAGTGGGATGGTGCTTTCCGGATAGGCGGGATAACCCCCTATGACGGAATAGTGGGATCTCACTGTGATCTTGTTTCACACAATGGCGGACCACACCATCGCAGTTAGGCACTGCAGCAGGATCTTGTCGGAAAACGTTGAGATTAACTGCCTAGATTAAAGAAACATTTCAATTGTCCATTACCTTATTCTATCGGGAAAAAGTTGCTTTATGCTAGTTTTGGAGTTTGAGTTTGGAGAAGAAAAGCTAGATCTAATTGTTGCAGGTAACCCTGTCATAGTTATTGTTGAGATTTGTATTTCTACTCTCTTATTTGATTCTTGTTGTAACATTGTTACTGTAATGACTTCATTATTGTTCCATTTAATGTCCATTATTAAACTTACTATGAACTAAATTCTTTTAGTTAGGGTATTATGACTGTATGGTAAAAGACATGTTATGGTGATGTTTTAGTTTCTTTAGTCAAGCTGATTTGATGATATCTTTAAATCTGAACTTGATCACTTTATATTTAATGCTAGTTTTTTAACTTGAAAAAGAAGAAAAAAAATAGATATGCTTATTTAATATGGATTACGTCAAGATATTTGGACAAGTGGTTGATGCTAAATAACAAGGAATAGTATTTAAGTGCATCGAACAAAAGAAGTACTAAAACCAAAAGTGACCAAAAGAGACAAGATCTGAAAATTCATGCTTTCAGTCAAGTCTGAAACTGTCAAGGAACAATAGAACTATTTTAAAAAGCCAAAATCACCGGATGAGAATCACTCTCCAACCAAAAATGATTCCAACTAATCTAAGATTAAATCTGTATTATTTAAAAGAAAGCACAAAGACTTTGGGAGAGTGGTTTGACATCATATTCTTACCCATGTCAAACATATATTCAAGTTGGATACTTCCTTGATACTTTGGGTACTTCCAGTTGTATTTCAATTTTTTTACTTCATTCATTAAACTTTTATACCAATACAAATGAGAATACAATAAAATAAACAAATGTGAAAAACTTATTATCTCAACACTGACTCTCGCTTCAAAAATAATTGGCTCTCTTTTGATTTGATATTATTTTTTCATATTAATTTTATGAGTTGCACTATAGTCGTATCATGAAATGACCTATAACTTTTAAAAACTTCCCATGTGTTTTTGTCTGTATTGTACCTTATGGGCATCCTATGATGTGTCTGTGTTTGTTTTCATATTATTTTTAAACAAATTTCATGTCTTGGACTATAGTCGGATCACAACCTATAATTTTTAAATTTTGCCAAATACTTGTGCTCTATTGTACTGTAGGGAAATCAAAGAGATACTATCTCCTTGATTTTATTTTATTTCATATATTCTCTTTTATGTTATTTACAATTTGCTTTCCTCAATCTTTCCTTGATTCAAGGAAGAGACTTTATTGTAAACTCTTCCTGACAACTGAATAAACATAACAGTATTTTCCTATTGTTTTCTATGTGTACAATATCAGTATCATATTATGTATCTCTGCTTTCTAAATAATTTATTTATGAATACACTGTCTGTCTATTGGCTCATAAGATTTTGATCCAGAGTGTAAAGATTGATAATAATAAGATAATACAACTACCAAAGAAATCCAAAAGAGAACATCACAAGAGCGTCAAGTTTCTTGTTTCCTCCCACACCAAAATCAGCCTTTTTCATTTGAATGCCTCATCCATCTCCACATACGTGTCTCAGCTTTATTGTTAGTTAAAATCGTGAAAACAAAATACATTTATTTAGCAGTCCAAAAATGCAGTTGTTGAAGAAAGTTTAATGGAAATTGTTAAGTTGTGGAATTTTAGAGAAACGGAGGAGAAAAAATAATAAGGGTTTGGATATTATAGATAATAGCTTAATGCTGAATTGATTATAAAAGATTCAATACTAATCCTTATTTATAGAGAAACATAGACTCCATCATAAATTAGGAACAAATCATAATAATAAAGAGAGATATTCTAAGATTCTCTATGATTATAAATTGATCATAGAAAATAACTCAAGATACTCTAATATAATATAAAAGATACTATAAGATATTACAAAATATTTTCTAATATTCTAACACTCCCTCTCAAGCTAAAGCTTACAAAGTTTTAGCTTGTTACAAGAAAATAATATTTTGCTTTGCAAAATAATAAAAGAAAAATGGAAAGGCAACTCAGGGATGCAGGTGAAGTCGAAGAGAATTGTTGTAAATACAACCTAGCTAGATAGCTGGAATGATCATCAACATAAGAGAAATTCATGGCAAGTAGTTGAACAAAGCAAGGTCCTTCCTTTTAAAAAACTGCATTTATTTAAAATTAAATTTGCTTCAAGGAGAGAGAGGCATACTTCAAGAAGAGAAAGGCAAGGCTAGTACATCTGGGACAAAGATGGGGCCAGTATATCTGGGACAAATTGCCAAGTTGTATGCATGTGGTTCGAAAGAAAAAAAACTTAAAACAGATCTGAAATCAAGAAGGAAAACTCAATCTAGACGACTGAAACATTATGTTGGAAAGCAGACAAATGCACCTGAGCTCGAGGCTGTTGGTGGCGGCGCGTGAGATAAACACAGTGGAACTTGGATGCACATGAGCGCGTGTGGAGCAACTTTTGACCAAAAAGAAAATATGGATTATGTAGATTGGGAGATTCCGCACACAATGGAAGTGGTTGTGTCGGAATATTTTTCCAGCAGCGACGACATACAGCAACAGCAGATGGCAGCAGTAGCAGACAGAACAGCAGCAACGACAGACAGTAGCATACGGCCGCGGCGACATATCTACTCGCATGAGAGATTTGCAGCGCGTGAGAGCGCATGTGACGATTTTTGACGACGCGCTTTTGGGCATGACCTGATCTGAAGATGATTGTTGTTCGCAGGAAAATTTGCCGGAAATAGTGGCAGCAGCGGCATTAGCAAATTGAATGGAAATCGAGTGAAACGTGTCGGAATGTTGGAAAAGAGAAACTATGATTATATTCCCTGACTATTGGGAACTCGGCAACGGCATAGAGGCGGAATCGTTCAAGGAGGATCGAAATTGTGGGATTTTAGAGACAATGAGGAGAAAAAATAATAAAGGTTTGGATATTATTGAAAATAGGCTCATGCTGACTTGATTACAAAAAATTCAATACTAATCCTTATTTATAAAGAAACATCGACTCAATCATAAATCAAGAACAAATCATAATAATAAATAGATATATTATAAGATTCTCTATGATTATAAATTGATCATAAAAAATAACTCAAGATACTCTAATATAATATAAAAGATATTATAAGATATTATAAAATATTTTTTAATATTCTAACAGAAATATATCCATAATCAAAACCTCTACAGACAAATTTAGTTTTGTGCAATTGACTAATTTAAGTAAAATAACAATTTAGCGAAATCAAAATAAAAGAGCATACCTTATGTGGATTAAATCGATTCTCCTTATGTTTTCCACAGTCAATTACATATATGACATCATCTATTGTTATGCTGGTCTCTGCTATATTTGTGGCTATAACAACCTAAAAATAGTATAAAACATATTTAAAGATATATAAGAATAAGAATAAACAAAAACCATTATAGTTTTCATAATATAAGACCATAGCTTATAATATATTCGATACTCTAACATAAGATCAAATATATTTTACTTTCTTATATTCTAACAATAGTAAACAATCTGCAAAATTGACAGTCATCAGACAGTCGAGTTTGCTAGTGTTTCTAGACTGTTGCTTCATGAGCAACGAGAGCTTCAACGAGAGTTTACTTTTATTACTTTCATATTTCCTATTATACTTTTGGGTTACTTTTTACCCATAAGGGGAATCGCTGCTTCTCTCCACAACATACATCTTGTTTCTGCTGATGTGTCTTTCTTTGAAGATCGCCAATTTTGTGTTGAGCCTTGATTGTCCTTGCCAAAGTTCAAGTCAAATGATTCCTTCTTGTCTTATACCACTATTCACTCCCTCCTACAATTTCTATTGAAACAAGTTTCATGTACTTCAATCGGTCATATTCTCTTCAGTCCACAATGGTTTTATATGAGGCTTCGCAAAAGATACTTGTTGAATAAGAGAAAATGAGATAGACGTACTGTGAAACCGTGTCTGAACTACACAACTAAATCAATTTTATATACACTCAAGACAATATATACAAAAATAAATATAGAAAATATCATTTACATAATATGACATACCTATACAACATATACAAATAGCATAATATATTTTCAACACTCCTCCTCAAATAAGAGAATATAAATCATATGCTACAAGACTCTCAAGGATTTAGTGAAGGCATCTGTCAATTGAAAAATAGAATTAACAAAGCTAGTGGTGTTTCGCCTGATTCGATCTTCTCCCTTACAAAGTAACAATCTATCTCAATGCAATATCGCTTGATTATCGCAGATTAATGTCATTCTTCAAACTAAAACTCTTTAAGTATTTGTTTGAACCTAATGATATCTCAAGTCACAAATGCAATGGCCCTTTTCACCTTCACAACAGGATCTTGTCACACTTTGTTACTTACTCTTCTATGATATTCAGTTTCCTCCAACAAGTACACAATATATAGAAGTGGATCGTCTATCAATGGTTGAGTCTGCCAAATCAGTGCGTAAATAACCAACAATCTGAGTATTTCCTCTATTTTCATAAATTAAACATTTTTCTTGAGCACCATTAATATATTTCGAAATCTGTATCACAACATCTCAATGTTCTTGGCAAGAAGAGTTTAAGAATTGACTAGCACATTGACTACAAATGAAATAAATGAACATATAACTGTTTCAATTTTTTGGAGGAAAGGAGAGTCAAATCCCTCAAAAAAACATTTTTAGCTCCTATGATAAAAAGAGCCTTTAGTTAAGCCCCAAAAACAAAAACCATCTTAAAAAGTCCCCTACTAAGCCCTTTAATATTATGCCTCTATTTAAATAATTTTTTATTGTCCCAGCCAATTATCTTATTATTTTTTGTGGGCCTTAAGTGAGGGAGCTCATGAGCTCAACGTTTAGACAATTGAGATTTTTTTCTTGAAAAACTTTTGAAACTTATTTTTCGTGGAAAAATATCAAAAAAAAATTATCAAAAAAATCATTTTTTTTTCTCAAAATATTTCATAAATCACTTTTTATCAAAACTTTTTTTCTCAAAAAAAACCAAAAAGTTGTCGAAAAATTTTTTTGAAAAAAAATTCGAAAGATAAATTTGAAAAAGTAGACCTATTGACCCCACTTGACCCACATAATTTTAAGGGTTTCCTTTGTTAAGGCATTTTTAGCTATAAAATTTTTTAGCCCCTCCTACAAGTGGGTTGAGGCCAATAATTAGTTGACTTACGAAATTGACACCTAAGTGAGAGCATTTGGAGGGGAAAGAGTAATCGTTTAAATTTAGACTTAAATACCATTATATTTAATGTTACCTTAAATATTATACAGATTAAAAAAGTAATTTTGCACTTTCCTTCTATTAAAATTCCTCTCCTCCCTTCGCCGAACCAAACACATAGCATTTTAAAATCCCTCCCCTCCCCTTTGTTGAACCAAACAAACCCTTAAAGTATGTCAAGACATGTTGACTCAAGCTTGTTTGAAGGGAGCCAAACCATTTGAGACTCCTATGGAGCCAGGAGTAAAGTTGACAACAAACAAAACTTATATTTCTTATCCACAAAAATGTAGAAGATTGGTAGGGAAGCTAAATTATTTAACCATCACTAGACTTGATATTGCTTTTCTGGAGAGTGTTGTAAGTAATTCATGTCTTCTACCATTGACGCTCATTGGGAAGCATAATCCCCATTATTGAGTATCTAATGAAGGATCCGAGTAAAGAGAATTGTGTATCGAAGTCATGGACATATGTTGGTGGAGGTTTTTTCTGATTCAAATTGAGTAGAATTTGGAGTAGAAGTCTACCATGGGATATTATATTTTTGGGAGGTAATTTGACAGAAGTCTACGATAGAATAATATGTCGTGATTTGTTACAGATTATATTTTTTATACAACAGGAATATGATAGAATTCATTAATTGTATACATTTAGATTCCTACTTTAGGTAGCACATGTCAGGAATTAAAATATTGATCATTAGTATTTTTAAATGCCCCTTTACTATTTAGGGAGGACATAGAAAGGAAGAAGGCACTAAGCCATATTCAGTATTTAGGAGATATAAACTATAATTTTAGTATATCAATCAACCAAAGCCCAATTGTTATAATTTCTTCTAAATGTTTCCTATATAAATCAGGTATTACGATGTATCAACACAGCTCTTAGTAACATATGGATCAAACTCACCTTACGTATATTTCCTGGAGGGCGTAAAAACACCTTTTTTTGTTCAGTTGACGCAATTGAGGAATGCAATGGAATAACCCAGTCAGAAGATGGCCCGCCAAATTGGTATGACGCCACTAACTTATCATGTAAGTGGTTTATCTCAATCACTCCCTGACAAGTCAAATAACAATGAAAAGATATTATATAAGAAATATTGGTAAATGTACCAGCTGAAATGAAAACCAAATAGTCTTACCGGTAAGAAGACAAGGATGGACCCCTCATCACAACTCTCATCAATGTAACATATTAGATCCTCAATAAGATCATAATCAATGACATCCTCGTTCACTCTTTTCTGAATAATTTTTTTTAAGAGTGGTCAAATCAGAGTTACAACTATAGGTAGTATGACAATTCACATTTTGAAAGAGACTCACCATATTTTGTTGGGCTTGTTCACTATATGACTGATAATAACTGGAAACAAAATATGGATTAAAATGTTCTTCAGAAAGCACAGACTCATCACCCCATGCAGATAAGACTAGATTTTTCTTGCCCCTGCTGTTAGTCACAGGAGCTCTCTGCAAATTCAAATTTACAACATTTCATTAGTTAGAGTAAGGGTAATTTGTGAAACATCTGATTTAATTCTTGAATGTACAATATGTACAACTTGAATTACAGAAGATTGAGGATGCCCAATCAGTGTTTTGTGTGGATTGACAGTAAAATTATGAGTAACAAACAGAAACTGCATGGCTGTAAAATAATTGAACATTGCTTTAAGTAGAAGGAAATAACATTAAATCACACCTATTGAAGAATCAAGAGAAATCATATTTGATTCTCCTTATTTTATTATGTGTATTTTTATTTTATAATTTTGCTATTATTACTCAGTATTACTATTGTAATTTCTTTTCCTATATAAATAGCTTAGGGCTGTAGTAATAAAATATGAAAATATTTTGACTTTTACTTTCTTCAACACCAAATTATATATATTGCAGCAATATCTTGTTCATTTTGTTGGGTGTGTTAGCACAAGACTTGTATATTAGTATGAAATCGAGTCTGAGTCATTTTAAAAAAATTATTGATTGCCACTACATTCTTCAACAGCTTCAAGCCCACAAATTTGCAACAGAGAAAAACAAAACAGAAGTGACCACTCTGAGCGAATATGAAAGTTGGTGGCATACCCACGTCACACCTAGTTGTACCAACTATGCCCTGACCAAAAAGAAGTAGGTATGTATCTAGTACGGACCCAATGCAGGTACTACTCCATTTCTTACATATCATCTTAGAATTGGAGTTCAGCCTAAATCAACCCCACAAAACCCGGTTTTGTAAGCTAAGGAATTCCTCCAACTTGTAACATTTTTCACGGCATATCATCCAATGTAGGGCTCTCAACACTTCGCTTTTTACCTTGGATCCAAAGTCCAGGAACTATTTCTAAAAAATTACATCTTTTATATTCAATTCCCTTATAATCTCTGGTCGAGTTCTAGCTACAAGGAATGGTTAACGTCCATAAATCAGATAAGTTATAACTCAACTCAGCTAAAGTAATGTTAAGATGGCCATAAAGTACCTGTCTACTAGGAACTGTTTCATTTGTTAAAGAAGCTGGTGAATCTGAAGCAAGTCGATAGTTAATCTGATCATATATATCCTCAAGAAAGTAAGTTGTCACTGGATGAGTCCTGCCTTCTGCAGTAACTACAGGGCAATGACCGAAGTATCTTGAAAATAAACTTGAGTCCACAGTTGCTGACCTGATCATTAGGGTTTAGTAGATAAAAAGAAAGTGGAGCTAAAAGGAAATCAATACAAATTTAAATACTTGAAAGCCTACATTAGAATGACCTTCACTTTCGAAGAGCTTTCAGTGGACTGCTTATCAATTAGATTCTTTAAAACAATTAGAAGAAAATCACCCTGTAGCAAATAAGAAAAAAAAATACAACATTAACATATTTTTAATAAAAGAGATTATTAGCATAAGATAATACAAAGACGAGGCATCATGAGTCCTCTACAACGCATAAAGTATATTGTTGGTCCAGGGATCTCTCAAATTTCTACAATGAAATACGTTATAAAATCAGGAATTTCACTCATCACTTTTTACCAACAATGAACTGAATTTTCAACGGCAAAAAAAAAAGATTTGTGCGTGTTTGAAGGTTATAAATTGGTAGTTGATCCTCCTAACACTAACCAGAGCAAGTTGTGATTGGTTGTCAGTGTAAAATAATTTTCTTTATTCTCTAATTTGTATTAATTATTATCCTGTTTTGTTTCTCTACTGAATTAGGATTAGAATTGTTGTATTCCTATAAAGAGGAGTGGTTATTATTATGGTTTGTTTATTTATTGAATTAGGATAAGGAGTCTTCTATCCCTATAATTAGGAGTACATGAGTAATGCTAAGTCTTTGCTTAGTGACGGTCGCAGCTCAACTCATGTTCAGCATCCTTTAGTGGCGGAGAATCATAGAATATATGAAGATGTTGGTCAAATTACCTGGGTGCGTGTCTTTAGAGAGGCAAATCAGGATGTTGATTTATTAGCTAAGCATGGTTTGGTTTTAGATTCAAATCTTAAGGCTTTTGAGTCTTTTCCTTTTATTTTGAATACTTTATTTTGTGGATGCTGCTTGTATTGAATTTGAATTGATTTTCCTAGAGATTTATATTTTTGTTCCTCTTGGGACTTGGCTCTTTTTGATCATAAAAGAGAAATTAGTACGAAGTTATTATCAATAATATTGCACCATTATCATACATAAAGTCCTTATTATTTCTCCTCTTCTTTTATCTAAAACCTAATACCATATACCTAACAAAATAATTCTATAATTCTATAAACAAAAGTGTTAGCTAGGGTGACATGCTTAGAACCTGTCAAGAGCTTATAAAGTTCAATATACTATCAGTGGCCTCGAGCTTATACAAGACTACTAGTAATACTACACTAGTTTTTGACATAATATTAGTATAAATATACTGTTTATACAAGACTACTAGTATTAGTATAAATATAAATACACTAGTTTTTTGACATAATATTAGTATAAATATCACACTAGTTTTTGACATAATATTAGTATAATACTACACTAGTTTTTGACTTAATATTAGTATAAATATCAGTGACCTTGAGCATATACAAGACTACTAGTAATACTATCAGTGACCTCGAGCTTATACAAGACGGCTTTTGGCTGATTATACTGTTTGCATATACACAAAATATATTAAAAGCCTGCTTCTTTCTTTCTCTCTTTCCCTAGCAAAAATTATTTCAATTTTTCTCACCTATCAATGATAGCATCTCTATCTGGATATATGACATAAATACTTGTGCATGGGATTCAAGGATAACTTACAAAGAACCACACATCAAGTCAGCTAAGGCATAAATAATCAGAACCACGTCTCAGCATAAGATTCAATAAATATTTTTTATATACCATCCAAATAGGTTTAACTAACCAATAAAGACCTCTCGTGAACTTCATCAATTATGATATGAGTAATGCCAGTCAAGTTTCTGTTCCCCTGCAAAATGAACAAGGTAAATAATAACTTGAAATTTAACAAATGAACAAGGTAAATAAAAACTTAAATTCAATAATGGAAAAGCAAAAATAGCTCATTATCAAAAATGCAGTGCTATGACATCAGTAGGAAAATGCCACTAGTCACAACAGCACGAGATAAAGTTAATAACAAAAATATGCAGCGTAGCAAAACATATTGAAGCCCAATTGATAGGCTCCGGACATTCCATTAAAAATACTTCATGACTCATTGGATATCTTTTGAGTTTCTGCTCATTGAATACTTCATGCATAAACCTGTTAGAATATTAGAAAATATATCTCATAATGTATTTAAATTATGTTACAGTATCCCAGTTTATCTCATAGGATCAGTTTATCAATGACTGATGCTGGGACCCAACCCTGACATTGGTTGGAGGAAGGGACCATTGGATACTATTAACAATGTGTGGAGACCAATGACTAAACAATCTGCTATTAGACATTAAATTGAGACTAGACAGCACACTGCGATAAGAGTGACTTGGATAGAAGACCAACAAACAACTTAGAAATAGCAGTGAAACAAACATATAGTCATTTGGCTTGAGAAGAGACATTAGCAAACCACAAAGAAGCCCGAAGTCAGGCCAAAAAGAAATGTGTAATAGCAAGCTAGAGACTAAAGACAGGGCCAGAAAGCTCCACACCAAGTCAGAAAGTTAATAAAAAAAAAATCCGATAAACAGAGTGAATGGAGAAGACCCACCAAGAAACAACTGGACGGATCCAGGACACACAGATAGCGCACAAATAGTGCACAACAGAGGCATAAGAGGACCAGGAAACCGTGGTGAAGCGCATAGGAGAGAAAAAACTTAGGTTGGGTCTAACTCATCCCTACAAAACAAGTTTGTAAGGTAAGGGTGTCACTCTTTATAAACTATTATAGAGCTTTATCTCATATACATGTGAGACTTAGATTTTCCCCATATGTCCAATCTGAGACGTGAGGGGTGTGTTAAGAGTCTCACATTGGATGAGATAAGGCCTGATAAAGAGTTTACAAGTGGCGTGACAAGGAAGTGTCATGAACATATCAGTGAAAAGATCGGACAAAGTGCTCAGTAGCTGGTTCACTTTATAAAATAAGAGTGATCAGTTGAAAGTCAAATTGAGTCTTTTTAAAATACTGTTATAATAGAAAATATGGTCTCATATTTCTCTCTGTTTTCTACACTTTTCTTGAATACTGTCTAAGTTTCTGCTCATTGAATACTTTATGTATAAACCTATTAAACTTTTCAAACAAAATAATGTACCATCAATTTTCTCAGAAGGATGCCTGTTGTACAGAACAAAAGCCTTGTTTTCTCATTCCTGGCATGAAAATAAGCAGTCAATAAACTAATACTTGTTTTTATATAACATAACAAAAAGAGAAAACATCACACATTTGCACATATGGGAGAGGGAAAAAAAGCAACACATTTAGCATTTCATTACAAAATACTTTCTTTATGTCACTAACTAAGAATTTTCAATGAAAGAGAATCAGGGTACCACATGTGGATTGTTAAACATAGGGTTGTACATGGGCGGTTTGGGTTGGGTTTGGCCAAAACTGAAACCGTGTAGGGAACACTAGGTTGGGTCTGGTAAAAAATCGTTCGTTACAATACTAGATTGAGTTGGGCCAAACTGCTCATTTCCGGGTTGGGTTCACATTCTTTTTTTTTTTTAATTTAATTGTTAATGATGGAAAAATTGTATTCTTTTTAAAACATGTCACAACCTAAATATTCCTCCAAAAATATAGTGTAACATATTTTCACAATTTTTTTAGCAACTAATAAATATAAACATACAATTAATGAGAATATCAAAATCATAAAATTCATCATAAAATATTTTCATTGCAAGCATCAATATAACCAAAATTACCAAGGTTCTTAAAATTGCATCAAATGTTTGCAATCAACAAAGTAACTAAAGTGCAACTCCTAAAATAACCAAATAATTTTTAGGAACTGGTAAGATGGATAAAATGGGTTGGGTATAGTTTTATCCAGTACTCATTTTTTTAGTGGTTGGCTATTTTGTGGAACAAGAATCGCCCATTCGAACTAATCTACCTGACCCAAACCGTTTTTTTTAGGTTGGACAAACTCATGTACGGCCCTAGTTAAACATCCTTAAAACCTTATACATCAACAAAAATGTCTAGTAACATAAAAATATTATATGACAATTGAAAGTTGACAGGAGTTAGCATAATATTCTCTGTTGCACAAAATTGCAAGTACACTTTGGGTTAGCATTTTCGCAAACACAGTTATGGTATCTAGAACTTCTTTCTAGGGCCTCATGCTTGCCAGAATTGGATCAATAAGCAAATTTTTAAAGAAGTCCTTCATTTTTGGCCATAAGCAATTTTTTAATTAAATCCATCATTTTAAAACAAAATGTTGAATGGACAATTGAACACCTGGCACTATCAAGACGAACTTGATAACCAATCAAGGAACCATCAGAACCTGGTGAAGGTTCACACCGCTCATCAGCTACTCTTTCAGCCACTGAAATAGCCTAAAACATAAACAACAGATAATAAGCTTGCCAATGCCAACTTCATATATTTCTTTGAATGAAATTTTAAGCAAGTTCAGTCTAACGTGTGGACTAGAAATTTAAAACATGTGAACACAACTTAAATTAAAAGCAATGTTGAGTAAGAGAAAAACGAAGGAAAAAAAAGAGAGAAATTCATGTTTATATTTCACAGCTAAACTATGTTATATAAATGGATAAAATACAAAGAGTAATTGTTACCATATTTACAATATTAGCTATCATATTTTCATTATTTCTAACACTCCTCTTCAAACTAGAGCATATAAGTCCTATGCATCAAGCTTGTTACATACTCCCTTAGTTCATACTTAGTTGTCCATTCAATATGCAATACCCTGATAATGGTCTCTTGTCACTAAGAGAGCCTGAAGATGCTTTAATGTATTTCAAGATTCAAATTATGGGCATCCCAGTGTCCTTCAAAAGATGAGTAAGAAGTTGACTTATCATACTAACAAAAAGGAGAAGGTGAAGGCAACCAACAAACATCGATGTGTAAAAGGTATACTATATAAACAATTGATAAATCATCATAAACCTCTCCTTACAGTTTTATTGGTTGTTGCAATTTTTTTATTGCAATTTCATTATAAGGTATACTATATAGAGATCAAAATAAGAGAGTGGGAGAGCCTAGAATATGATCCCAAACCAATGAATACTACATAGATAACCCTATGCAAGGCCGGCAGCATTAAAAGAGGTCTTTCGGCATTCACGCTCCTTGGTACAAGTGTCAGGAGATTTTGAATTTTGCATAGATAGTCAGTTATGAATCCATCAAGATGTCTAGGAGCAATAATATTGATAAAAGTGGGGAAATCCTAAACAATCGCACAAGTCTCATGAATCGGAAAGATCTATTTCCAACAAGCAAAGTTCGCCAACTTTCTTCGTGAGATCGTCCTCATAATCTTCACCCAAAAAAGAGTTAGACATCAAAAATCCATGTACCATAGTTGGTACCATCCAACTTGTCAATTGAGAGTAGGTTAAAAACAAGCTTATCATTATTTAGTCTGAATCAACCATTGGTCGTTCATGAGAGGAAAAAAGATGGTTGAAACAAAACATGGGCAACTACACTCCTCTAGTTCAAAAGGAGATCAAGTCAAGGAGAAAGCGAAAAAACTAACCAGAATTTATCTAGATAAGCTTCCAAACATGGAGGTGGTAAAATGCATTGCAAGGAAAAGCAACCCAAAGAGAGAGCACTTTGAGATGCCTAGAACGACTTCTGACTCTGAAACTTCGCGATAAGGTAGAACAAGAGATTTTCGGCACAATACAAGTTTTCTAGCTAGAAAAATTTGTTGGCGATGCGGCAAAGCGCACACTAGATAGATGCAACACGCACTAGGACATAGAACCTGAACAAGAAACACGGCTTCCAAATAAAATTTGGCATCGATGGATAGACAGTAAGTCCACTAGATGAGCATCGATTAGGGATGTCTTTGGTTGGGCACTAAATACCATGTTGAGAGTCAAAACAAGAAAGCATTCAAGTGAATCAATGAGTCTCAATTACACACCAGAGCATGTTATACATGCAAAGTTATAAAATACAAGGATTCATTTTTCTTTTATTGAAATTACATAATTACCCTATCCACATAATTCTAACACAACCAATGCAAGATTTTTCCAAATTTAGTTTTAATTGCTCATCATAAAATGCGCAAGCGCTATGTTGGGCAAATGTACACTGCACTCAACTACCATATAAAAATTCAGTATTCCTTATCAAATCACGAACAGTAGGAAAAGTCTACCCTAGCATGCATGCAGACAAGGAAAAAAAGAAAATGACTAGTTCATTCAAAATGTGGGACTGAAACGACAAAGGCAACATACAGTTTAAAATTGCAGTAATTATACATTAACCAAATATGCAAGCATAAGATTTTGAACCTACCGCTATTCTCCTTGGTTGTGTGCAAATAATATTACAGTGTCCACCATGTCCTGACTCAATCATCTCATCCAATATGAATTGCGGAACCTACATTATTGTTAATCTTTAAATATTTTATAGACCCTCTGACACCAAGGGGGACTTTGGCATCTATAATCAACTATAGTCGAATTGGAAAAGAAAGAAGAATATGATTGACTCAAAACATGCTAAAAAATACATACTACAGCTAAAATGTTACCTGAGTTGTTTTTCCGGAGCCTGTTTCCCCACAAACAACAAGAACATCATTTTCCTTTAGCATTTGCAATATATCATCCTTTAGAGTGGAAATAGGAAGTGTAGTTCTAAAATTCAAGATATCCTGGAGTGGAAAATGTTTCTAGGTTAGTACAAATTGATATTTTTCTCCAAAGAAAGTTCAGTCAATTGTATTAAAAAAAGATGCCTGAAAATTTGGCAATTGCATATATAACACCAATTGTAAGTAATTGAAAACAATTTATAAGCTTTCACCTCAGTGTGGCATTTAGAAAAGTTGAGCTTAGAAAAGCAATTTATAAGCTTTCTCTGTTATTTTTTATATGCATAGATATTTTTGCATTTTAAGTAGGATCTTATGGTTCGCATTACAATCCCCTACAAGTTACAATCTTTCACCCTATACAAATCATAGTTAATATCTCGAGTTTGACAACATTGATTTCAAATCTTGGACTTTCTATCATTTTTCCCTCTGAATTCACAACACAAATATGGAATACTAATATAGCTGTAAAAAAACCACAGAGCTATACATTATAAGAAATCAAACAAAATACATGCAAACCTGGTATTTTTGTGATCCCATTTTAATGTATTGCACCTCTCTCAAATTAGTACTCTCCAATTCCTTAATATAGGTTCTTCCTACATAATGAAATTCTAAATTCAAGAAAAAGAAAACAACAAATAATAGCATATCAATGAAACCCAAAAGTTAAACCCGCTGAAACATTGAGCAATTCACTTGTAATATTATTATTCAATCACTATCAAAATCAAAAGGCATCAAAGTCTTGGGTTTGTAAAAGATCTTTCATTCTCATATTGTATGAGATAGCAGATTTATTTAGCAAAAATAAACAACTTAGCTATCAAAATAGCAATCTCGGGGAAATAGGGTTAAGTAGCTATTGAGATTCTCTATTGTTCTATTTTCGATTCTTTTATTTTTCATTCTACTGAAGCCATAATAAATCATTGGCTATGATATAACTTAGTTTCTGTCTGCTTTTCTTTCATTTGTTAACACTGTCTTTCTAATATTTCATCTAATGCCTTAAGATTTTGAAAAAACTGTTTCACAATAAATCCTACGCCAAGATTTAGGGGATCATCGAAAGGAAAAAGATATTGATAAGTGTGAATTTGTTGTATATCTTATTGATTTTTTACATAATACAATATGGTATAAATAGCCTAGGGAGTACAAGTAAAACAGAAGCTAATTAAATCCTAACTAACTCGATTATTTACAATAAAGGAGAGAAATTATGAGGCTATTAAATGGTAAGAGAATATTCCTAACAACTAATGAAAGTTGTATAGCTGTCCCTTGATGGACAGAATTGTAACCAACACTCCCCCTCAAGTTGGATCATAGATGTCAATCATGCGCAACTTGAATCTTAAGTTTTCATAGGTGGCTCTAGGAAGTGCCTTGGTCAAGATATCAGCAGTTTGGTTGCTTGAGGGTGTGTGCTGGAGAGAAATTAGTCCATTGTCAACCTTTTCCTTGATGAAGTGTCTATCAATTTCCACATGCTTTGTTCTGTCATGTTGCACAGGATTTTTAGCAATGCTTATGGCAGCTTTGTTATCTCACAACAGGCTTACTTCATGGTCAGTGTAAACGTGTAGTTCTGCAAGCATCCTTTGCAGCAACATCCCCTCACAAATCACATGTGCCATGGAGCTAAGTTCAGCTTCTGCACTGCTTCTTGCAACCACAGATTGTTTCTTGCTTCTCCAGGTCACTAAGTTGCCCCATACAAAGGAGCAATATCCACTGGTTGATCTCTTATCAGTCACTGAGCTTGCCCAATCTGCATCAGTGAATATTTCTATTTTCCTGCTTGTGTCCTTCTTGAAATGCAACCCCTTCCCTGGTGCCTTTTTCAAATATTGCAGGATGCGGTTAACTGTTTTCATGTAAGCCTCCCAATGGTCATTCATGTAACGGCTAACCATGCTAACAGAAAAATCAATACTTGGTCGTGTGTGGGTTAGGTAGATAAGTTTCCCAACCAACTTTTGATACCTTTCTTTGTCAGTAGGTGTGCTCTCTTTTTCCTCTCCAATTTTCACATTGGATTCCATAAGAGTGTATGCTGGCCTGCATCCTAACATCCCTGTTTGTTGAAGTAAGTCAAGTGAATATTTCCTTTGAGATAAGTAGATTTCATGTTTGGACCGTGCAACTTCCATTCCCAAAAAATGCCTTAATTGACCAAGATCTTTGACAATTCCTTAGCTAGAATCATTTCCAGTCCTTCAATTTCAGTATAATCGTCACCTGTAATAATAATGTCATCCACATAGACAATGAAGATGGTTACCTTGCCTTCCTTTGTATGCTTTAAGAACATTGTGTGGTCAGCTTGACACTGGGAGAAGCCATGTATCCTAA
The DNA here is from genome assembly GCA_037974875.1 of Cicer bijugum. Lineage (NCBI taxonomy): Eukaryota > Viridiplantae > Streptophyta > Magnoliopsida > Fabales > Fabaceae > Cicer > Cicer bijugum. The sequence goes on from JBBPBT010001011.1 coordinate 5,216,891, forward strand.
CCACTCGTGTGAGCCTATCAAACCAAGCCCGAGGGGATTGCTTGAGTCCATATAGTGATCTTTTGAGTTTACATACCTTGCATGAATTTTTTGATGTTTCAAGTCCAGGTGGTATTCTCATGTAGACATCTTCTTCAAGTTCACTATTTAGGAAAGTATTTTTTATATCTAACTGGTGAAGTGGCCAGTCCAATTTTACGTCTAGGAAAAAGAGTATGCGAACTGAATTCAACTTTGCTACAAGTGCAAAGATTTCTTCATAATCCACCCCATAAGACTGGGTGAATCCTTTTGCCACCAATCTAGCTTTGTACCTGTTTACACTCCCATTTGCATTGTATTTTACCGAGAATATCCACTTGCATCCAAGTGCCTTCTTCCCCTCTGGTAGGTGGGAGAGCTGCCATGTGCCATTCTTTTCAAGTGTCTTAATTTCTTCCATTATAGCAGCCTTCCATTCTGGAACTAGGACAGCTTCATGAAAGTTTTGAGGAATTTCGATACTATCCACAAAGCTGATGAAATTCTTGTACCCCTGCGATAATCTTTCACTAGAGACATGGTTTGCAATTGGGTGTTTGGTACAAGACCTTACTCCCATTCTCATAGCAATAGGTAAGTCTAAGTCTTGGTCATTAGAAACATTATCAGATAAATTAGAGGAAGAATTAATGCACAGTATGCTACCTTTGTGAGTAGGTTCAGGATCTGAATTTTGGGCAGAGTCTTGGTTCTACTTTGAAAGAGTGCATGCTTCTACTTCCTCAAGAGTTTGTTGCTTATTCTTCTTCCGTATGTATACTTGTAGTTCTTTTTCTCCATTTGGTTTTCCTTTTTGACCAATTGTTGGTGCTCCATTTGTTGGCTTGGTAGCCTCAAGAGTGGTTGTTTGCTGGTCCAGTTCAGGTTCAACAATTATTGGGACAGATTCTGTGTTTTTAGTGATTTGGACAAGTTCAGATGGGATTTGGACAGGTTCAGATGGGATTTGGACAGGTTCAGGTGGGGTGATTAAGGTAGGTTCATGTGGGACAAATTCTGGTATTGTAATTTCCCAAAGTTGGTGTTCATCAATTGTAACTTTCTCCCCCTGAATGCCAACTTTGGGATAAAAGGCCTTGTCTTCAAAAAAGGTAACATCCATAGTGTGATAGATTCGTCTTTTTTGGGGGCAGTAGCATTTGTATCCTTTCTTGGTAGGAGAGTATCTCAAGAAGATACACTTGATGGCTTTCGGGTCCAACTTATTGAGGTTAGGCTTTTGGTCATGTACAAAGGCAGTACATCCAAAGATCTTTGGTGGAAGATTTGTGAGAAGTTTGGTTGAAGGATAAAGGGACAAGAGGGTTTGGTGTGGTGTATTTAGGTTGAGCGTTTTGGATGGCATTCTATTTATTAGGTAGGAGGAAGAGAGGACCGCATCTCCCCAAAAATGGTTAGGTACGTTCATGGACAGCATGAGGACTCGAGTGACTTCCAATAGGTGCCTATTTTTTTTCTCTGCTGTCCCATTTTGTTGTGGAGAGTATGGGCATCATGTTTGGTGTATAATACCATTTTTGGTAAGGTAACTACCAAGAGTGTGGTGGAAGTACTCCCCTCCATTATTGGTTCTTAGTACTTGAATGTTGCTTTCAAATTGAGTTTGGACCATTTTATGGAAGTTCTCGAATACACTCCCAACTTCTGATTTTTCTTTCATGAGGAACACCTAAGTGACTCTTGTATGATCGTCAATAAAGGTGACAAACCACCTTGGTCCAGTAACATTGCTCACTCTTAACGGTCCCCACACATCACTACGAATGAGTGTGAAAGGTTTAGACAGTTTATAAGGTTGTATGGAATAATGGGATTTGGTGTGTTTGGCTAATTCGCACACTTCACATTTGATAAAACCAGCGTCTTTATTGAATAAGGATGGAAACATTTTTTTTCAAATACATAAAATTTGGGTGTCCTAGGCGATAATGCCATAACATTACATCATTATCATTCTTTGATGAATGCAAAAGGGCAGCCATGTAGGATCTCTTATTTTGGTCCTCAACTCTAAGGAAGTAAATGCACACACTCTCCTCAGCATTTCCAATCATCTTCCCCGAATTCATATCCTGTAATTCACAAAAATGTGGTAAGAACTTAGCAACACATCCTAAATTTTTGGTTAATTTATTGATAGCCAATAAACTGCAATCTAGTTTAGGAACATGTAAAACTGAATCAAGAGTAATATCTTTAGAGATAACCACTGAACTTTTACCAACCACCTTGGAGGTGGTACCATCTACTACCCGGACAAAAAATCCATCTTGACATAAGTGTATTTACTAAATACATTGATGTTCTCAGTCATGTGATCCGAGGCACAAGAATCAACAATCCAAGAGTTTGTTTTCTGGTGACTAACATGAAGGGCATCACAAAGATTACCTTTTTGGACAAGAGTAGCAGTGGAAGAAGAGGTACTAGCGTTTTGCAGTGTCTGCTGCATCAGTTTCTGCAGCATCTCTATTTGTTCTTTGTTGAAAGGACTGGCCTCTACAATGTTTCTGGACTTACTTTCATCCACAGCAACAACATATCCGCGTGCGTCCTTGAATCGTGGTTTTAGATCTGTGGATTTTTCATGAAACGCCCAACATGTTTCCTTTGTATGTCCAAGTTGCTTGCACAGATCACACCATCCTCTACCTTTCTTTGGTGGATCTTTTACTACAAGTGCAGAGCCTTCAATGGTTGAACTTGCACTTTGATTTTCCAACATGATTTTCCTTCTGCTTTCTTCCCTTCTCACTTCTGCAAATGCTTCACGAATGTCAGCGAGAGGCTTAGTTCCAAGAATTCTCCCTTTCACTTCATCCAAATTTTTATTCAGTCCCAATAGGAACTGAAAGATTTTGTCCTTCTCGACCAGTTTCCTGTAGATTTTGTCATCATCTGTGCACTTCCACTCTATGTCTGAATAGATGTCAAGTTGCTACCAGTATTTTGTGAGTGTATGATAATACTCGGTGACCGAAGAATCTCCTTGTCGAAGATTGTGTAAGAGACTTTTGATCTCAAATATGGCCAAGGTGTTGTCCACATTTGAGTAGGTCTCCTTAGTTGCCTTCCACATTTCTGCATCAGTGTCATAATACATGAAATTTTCACCAGACTCATTAGTCATGGAGTTGAGCAACCATGTCATAACAAGACTGTTAAGTTTCCATTTTTCATGGCTAGAATCGGTCTTTTTTGGCTGCTTAGCCTTGCCAGTGATGTAGTCTTCCTTTCCTTTTCCTCGAAGGAAGATGCGGACAGATCTAGACCACTGTGTGTAGTTCTGCCCATTGAGTTTGTAGCTAGTAATAATAGTTGCTTCATGATGACTGGTGGTGTTTCCAGTCGTTGCTACCTTAGGGTCAGCATCTAGGATGCTTTGACTGCTCTGCTTTTCTTCCATGAGCAAATCCTAATTTTTTTTTTCCGGATCAGAACTGTAGCTCTGATACCATGTGAATTTGTTGTATATCTTATTGATTTTGTACATAATACAATATGATATAAATAGCCTAGGAAGTACAAGTAAAACAGAAAGCTAATTAAATCCTAATTAACTCAATTATTTACAATAAAGGAGAGAAATTATGAAGGCTATTAAATGGTAAGAGAATATTCCTAACAACTAATGAAAGTTGTACAGTTGTCCCTTAATGGACAGAATTGTAACCAACAATAAGCAGCTATAGTTGACAGAGTAATTACAGAAAGCAGTTATACTTACGAGTTACAATATCCAAATGTTTCTTTCAAATACTGAGCACACGTATAAATCTAATATTTTCAACCTTCAAAAAACATTTTGTTTCAAAAATGGCCAGGCTGATTTAAAAAAAAAATCATTAAAAAAAACAAGCAGAAAGTTAAACGGAACTAAGATTCCAAATCCAAATTGATTTAAATAAGAAATGGAATAACCTACGCTGAGAAAATGACTGATGACTATCAATGGTTGAACTTTTATTTTCATCAAGTCTACAGTTGTTTTGAGGATGCGTATAGACTGTAACATCAGCAGATACAGTTTCACCAGAACCATCACCACTTAATAATGACTCCACAAAACGAGACTTGTGATCTTCCACACTGTCTTCTAGCTTAGTTAATGATTCCCCTGTAAGTTTTAAAATGCCATATCTTTTGAGAAACTTTTCTATTAAAGTGTTAAAATTGTAAAATATGTTTTGAGATCCTATAAAATAAAAATTCACCTTTTAAGTTTATTTCATATAAAAAAAAGTTATTCATTCTCAGTCCCCATCTTTTACAAAAACTGCATGCTTTTAATCCCCACAAAACCACTGTTTTTGTAAAAGGTGGGGAGTAAAAATCGATAGAAAAATATGAGACCTAAACTTAAATCAGAGACATTTTATAAAAACTAAAAACATATTTAATCCAAGTGTCAAAGGCATTATACCAATAACATAACAGTCTCAGTAAAGAATGGTAGAAATCAAAGTTCAATAAAATTTATAAATAAGAAATAGCTTACCTTCCATCCACTTCATAACAGCTAAAGCATAAGGCTCAGTGATTAGGAGATGAACTGGGACATCAGGAAATAGTTGGAACAAAGCATATGCAGCCACTTTATTTTGTGCATCCTGCAATCAAGTAAAAACTGCAAATATTGTATCCAAAGGAAAAATTCCCATAATTGACAAGTCTAGCATGCATGGGCTGCACCCAGGTTACACCATAGAAAATGGTTTTAAGATCTAGCAGATTCTTCTTAAGATTTCACATAATTATGTAATGATCAACTCATTATTTACTTTTCAGTTTTGAACATGAACAGAGAGAGAAACTTAATCGCATATGCAAGTTAACTCTAGTAAAACCAATTTAGTAATGGATTTGGATCTAGGGTTTGAGAGAGAAAACATAGAAATGAGAGAAAATGAAACTGAAATCTGAAAGTGTAATATTATTCTAACTTGCTGAAAACTGAGCTCTGGTAGGTGTAGGGAAGAGGATCAGCTATAAAGGTAACTTGCTCTGACAGATTCTTCACAGCTGTCATGAACAGAAGCCCAACAGAAACTTAATACACATGAAAATACAATTCAGTTAACAGGGGAACAGAGAAGTACAAAACAGAGATAGGCAATGCTTTAACATTCAAACAAAGGCTATAACAGGATATGAATCAATCATGTGCAAGAAAGTGTGGGAAGATGAATGGAATGGAAAGGAAATATTCACCAAGCGTTCAGAAAACATGCAAGAATATTGTTGCAGACAATGGACTGGCTGAATTAGCTAACTGAACCATATAGATCAGAGATGAATTTTTCAACAGAAAATTATAAAACCAATCAAGCCTTATCCCACTAAGTACGGTTAGCTACATGGATCAAACGACGCCATAACATTCTATCATATAGCATATTAACACTATTATGTATTTGATCCATGTCATAGAGATTTGACTAAGTTTTACATTGGCTTTCAACAGCCTAACAGAACCCTCTCCTTTTATCCAAGCTTGGGACCAGCTATGAATAGCAAAGCTAACATAGGTAGGATTTTATGTGTAACTGCTTAATAGCTATATAACAGCCCATTTGACTAAGCACAAGTCAGGTATAATAGAGTTTAGTAACTATTTTACAAGTAGTCTCTTTAATACAACTATTCATGTCAAACAACAGAAAAACATGAGCTTATCATGGCCTCATTAGAAGCTTGTGAAATTTATCCCTTCCCCAAATTGATACAGTATCAATGACTTCTAGCATGATACAAATATCCAGACCAAATCAGCCAGTTCAACCAGATAAAAAATTAAAGAAGAACCCAACGTGATATAAATATAATGTGTAAGTGAGTATCATTGCAAACACCTCTAGTTTTATTTACATTAGTAGGTTTACATTGTTAACATAGTCCATGTTGGGAATATTTGATAATGCTTAGCCAAACTATTGATCATGCTGAATATCCTTTAGGGAACTATTTCAAGCCCCTCGGAACAATGAAGGCAGAAAACAAAACCAAAGCATCCAAGCCAGGTTATCGAAAAATATCCCTAGAAAGAAAGACAGTTTTAACATCAAACTAGTAGAGTGGTTAGTGGTGGATACTGGACAGTTCCCAAAGAAGAGAGAGAGTGAGAGAGAAATCAGAGCAACCTTTCCAGCCAATTCTTCCTGTGCATATACAGTAGAGGATTATTTATAGGCACAACATGGCGTCTAATTTGGAATAATATCTCCTATATTTATTTTGTACTAATTGACTTGAGTCTATATAAAACATACTATTTTGAAATTGAGACACAATTTCACTATCTGGGACCTATATACTCTATCATTCAACAATACCCATGATGCGGATGAAATCCCTTGGCAACCAACCTAGTTTTGTGTTTGGTGAGATAGCCATCAATACTTTTTTATTCTAAATCCCATTTGCAACCAATGTGAACCCAAGCTAAAGTCATTGAAACCAGTGTGCAAGTGTTATTCTTTTGCAAGGTTGCAAATACATCCTGCATAGCAATGTAACACATTGGGTTTTGCAGGGCCTATTTCACACTTTTTGGTTCAACACGAGCAGGTAACAAGGTACTCCCTCAGGCTTCAAAAATAAGCAGCAAAAAAGTGATATTTTGGGATCTAAAACAAGAAAAATTTAACTAATTCTACCATATTTAATACTATTCTTCCTGAAATATTCTTTCATTTATATAGATTCTATTCTCATGGAACAAGCTCCCAGGAGGGGCAATTTAGATAATACAGTTGCTATTTTTATTACTAAGTAAATTACATGAGATCAACTTTTTTTTTTAAGAATGTGAAGTAGTTTTTTTTTGTTTATATATGAAAGCAAAGGAAGTAGAATTTAGTCTAGGTTTGACAATAGTAGACTTGGCTCTTGTTTGCATGGGATGAGTGTCTCAAGGTATGTTCCAGAAAATATGATCAGAAATAGAGTTCTTTGCGAGGACAAGATAAATTGTGGTAATATGTGGGACAAATGAGAATTAGTAGAGCACTCGGTCAAAGGAGAGAATGTTTGCAGAGGTAGGAGAAATATAAATAGAAGGAACGGAATGTGAGGAGGTGGTGGCATTCCTATTAGGATTAGTTAGAGATTGTTGTGAAAACCCAAGTGGACGGGAAACATTATGGGTGAACAAGAAGAACTGAAACAGGTATTAGAAGAGTAGAGGATTGAGGGGTGGAAAGCAAAGGTAGCATATATAGATGTTGTGATACAACTACAAATTTAAACCAAACTTGACATTTGTGGTAAATCTTCGAGCAAGACATCAACATGCTCTTGTACAAACCGGAGCCACCAGCTACTACTAGAGAATCGATTAGGGCTTTGACTTTTACTAAGAACTCGGATACGCATGATTCTCCAAAGATGTGTTTTGAAGCTCAGATTGCAGTTGTCATGACATGGTTCACATAAGATGAAGAAAGTGCACATGAATGTGTCCAAAACTTTAAATGCATGAACGCTAGCAAGGACTTGGTAAAGAATCGCACCAGACACAATCGATAGGAACCAGGATAGAAGCATTTGATCGTGTTGCTCCCTCACCTTACAAAGAATATTGTATTAGCTTAGCTATATCACAACCGATAACTCTACCTATAGGTGTCAGTTATATTTGTTACTATTGATTTTAAGTTGTGTAACTGTTTATTCCAGCTTTGTTGTTTCTGGCAAACCATTACATCTAAAAAAGCTTTCTTTACACTACTAGCTAATCGGGGAACATTGATTACAATTTCCAATCATATCTCTCACCGCTTTGTCAACCAAAGAATCTTGATATGAGCATATGGATCACTAACCTCAGCAGATTCAAAGGTCTCATTCTGATCTGGAAGCTTAAGCGTGACTAGCCCCCCGGCTTTCCGATTCTTGCCCCTCCCACTAGCTTTACGTAATATGCTTACAGTATAGGCAAAACTCTTTCCTCTGCCAAGTATTTTATTGAACTTTGGAGCTTCCCATCCTGATTTCTGGCACAGCTGATGAAGAATAGCCTTTGGAACCTTTTGAGTGTCCCCCTACCCATAAATAAGTTGTAACAAGCATGAAATGGATACTGTTTGATCATAGCAAGATATGTCCAGATGGAAAAATACAAAAATAATACATTGTTATGCTCCCAATGCTTAGAAACAAACAGACATGCCTAATGATTTTCAATTTTATTCTTTACAAAATAATAAACTCATTCTATTAGATTACATGCTGAGGACAAGGAATTTTCCTAAAAAAAAATGTCCAACCAGAAACAAACACAAAATAAAAAGATTAAGTTAATGGAGCAAAACTAACCAATCCCTCATCATATCTGATTGACGAAATCATATTAAAAAAGGCCAACATTTGCACCAAATAGAAGCAAAAGTCTAATCTTATCACAAAGCAAGAGTTCAAAATCCAAATACACATTCATGTGGCGTTTAATTTTACTATTTTGCAAAAATTGAAAAAGAAAAAAAATTGCAATAAGGGAATGCCATATCAAAATCCATGAAAACATCCCTCTCACCTACCTTGATAGCATTATATTAGTTTCAGGAAAGCTTTTACAGGCCCATTCATAAAACCCAAGCAATGTAATTAATGTGTATGTTCGAACTCCAATGTTGCAAAAAGATAGTGAGTGATTGGAAGACACGTGAATTTAATGAATTTAATTAAACTTCATCAAGATAGTCATGAAATGTAGCCAATAGATTTACCTTCTTCCAAATGCCATCTAACTTATCCAAGTTCTTCTCGGATAATCTTTTGATTTTTTCTAGTTTCTGAGCTTTTAAAATATCAGGGTGTATTTCATTAGACGGCACATTCTCCAAGAAGAAACCACCAAGCTCAATGTCTCCAGCCTCTCCCTGTGCAGAATCTTTTTCAACATGTACTTCTGGCAAGCAAGACTTAGTAAGATCTCCCTCCACGCTATGGTTCTCCACATCACTTCCATTTATTGCTGCCCCATCAGAAGGCAAAATAATGGCCGAATAACTTTCTTCATCGTGTGAGCCTTTTTCTATCAAAAGCTCGTGGCCCATGGATGCTCTCTCTGATGCATGGTTAGTACTGATTTGCTCGTACTCTAAGGCCAAATTGTCATCTGATAATCCTGCTCAATGTATTGTACAATACTTTAAGACTTCAATATCACAAAAAATATTGTAACAGAAGTGGAAAACAAAATTCAATTTAACCTAGAGCAGACAACTCTTGTTTCAGTTTTCGTATGATACGGCTTGCCTGCTCTTGATGTTTTCTATCCCCTTTCTCCTTCGCCATTGTAGCTTCCAACCTTGCAGCAAGATACTCCTCGGCGATAACATCGTAATACCTAGGTTCATTGGGCTAATAAGAGATAAGAGAAAAAATATATTATAAACTTGCCTAACATGATAGCAAACCAAAATCACAACCATATCCATAACAATTTAAAAAACTGGATAGTAAACAGAACTTAACAATCTTGTGAAATTCAGGATTTGAGAATTTTTTTGAAACTAGAGTTCGTAGTTGAGGCAAACAGAACTTGACAATTTTTTCCTCTCTCATCCAACACTTTTTTCCACTGATGATTGTCCCTTTATTTAAGTATTATTATATTCCTATTCCTAATCTGATTCCATTTACATTTCTTTTTCTTGTTTTATTACATAATAGTTTGTTAAATGCTTTTTTTGGTCTATTTTAATTCCAAAGCAACTTTTAATTATTTATCATTAAAATTAGTTAATGAATGAAAAATAAGAATCACTGGGTGTTAACAACAAAAGAATAGCTGGCTGGTGTTGGGAACCAGTATGTATGATCCCCTTAATGAACGAATGAAAAATCAGTTAATTCCATGCCACGCTTTCAAATGCGGTTCATGGATGAGGACCCAGAGGAGGTGATTTTGCCACTTTAAATGACACTAGTTTTTGGCAGACGCGAGTTAGTCGCTAGGGCCTCTTAGGTTTTAAATTGAATATAATTCATCCTTAAAAAACCGGTTTGTAAGGGAAGATATGTCACTCAATATAACTTTTTGTGTTGAATATGTTTTTACATCCTATAAAATTTCAACCTTTCAATTTTAGTCCCTGTAAAAAATAAATACAATTTTTAGTCTCCAAAAAATTATCATGCATGGAGTTTTAGTCTCCGATATTAAGTCATCATATATTTTAGAATGAATTTTTACAGGTATCTTTACAACATTATAGAAAGTCCGCCGACCACAAATGATTTCAAAATTCGATTACTAAATCCATCTTTTCGGTATTTTTATCTTTAATTTTATACATTAAAAAAATCATATTTGATTTATATCAAGTTAAAAAATTCTAAATTTTTTTAGATGAATATTTTATAATGTTTCAAACATGTTTGCAAAAAGTCATTCAAAAAATTTCAAAGTTGAAAGACAATTAAATATATTTTGTTTCAATAGAGACTAAAATTGCTTGCTGAATTATTTTGCAGGAATTAAAAATTGCATTTATTTTTTAAAAGGGATATAATTTAACTGTTGAAATTTTATAGGTTTGGTTTTCAACAAATGACGCATTTGTTGAGGCTCTCAGCTTGATAGCTGCAACCATGCCGAACAGACAAAGGCTCTTCATCTTTTGAGAGGATCCAATGCCACAACAGTAACATCTGAAGACCTACAATACATTGGACTTTCGGAATTACGAAAGAACAATACTGTTTCAAAATTGTGTATTTTTCATTGGAATTTAATATCTCATTCGAGACAGAGACTGTTGAGGACAGCGAGAGCTGAGATGTCATATCTCCTTTGAGAAGAGTAATTTCATTAGATTAGGTTAGTAAATCAAAAATGAGTGGACATAATGTCTAGATTGTTTTTTTTTTTATTAGTGATTAAATGTCCAATTTTGAATATTTTGATTATTAAACAAATTTCAGTTGTAAGGATTTATTTAAGGATTTTACAACATTATTTCTTTCAAAAAAATAATTATTTATTATTAGTACATTATTATCTTATAAGAATATGAATTTTTTCGTCAATATCTTGATTGCTAAACCCACACCACGTAACTGGGTGTTACATTTTTGCGCTATAAAATTAGCAAATTCTGAGTTCAAATTCTGAATTTAGTCTATACACAAATTTTATTTGTTTTTAACCCCTAAAAATACAAATAAAAAATGTGTGTTTTTAGTTATGAAGCTCAGATACTGACACATACACCAAATACAACACTAACATGGATACGTCGACACCGATAATAGTTTAAAAAAATAAACGAATTGAATATAATTAAGGTGTCAGTGTCAGAGTGGGACACACCTTCGATCAGAAGTGTCGGTGCTAAAAAGACTTCTAGTCTCTGTTGAGGACTACAAACACTATTTTTGTTAAATGCAGGGCCTAAAAAACAAAACAATATTTTTATAGGGAACAAATTCATATTTTGTCAATTTTATAGTGATGCAAAAAACACATTGAACTCTACAATATTTTGTGCAGCGGGCTGCACATTATTAAGACAATGCAGAAGCTACTTTAAGTATTAACAGATGCAGAATCCATTAGAATCTTGTGTATACAACAGAATGCGACTTGTACTCGATGAGAATTTCTAGTATCACAACACAATTAAAAGAGATCATGCAAATTGTAGAGAAGATTTAAGATTGTAGTGAACAGCCAAATATATATTAATCATCAAGAAGAAAATGAGAAATACCTTCCTTTTGGCGACATTACTTTCATAAAAAATGTCATCTTCCCAACTCTTATTTTCATCCTGCAAATATCACACAGTTAAGCTTGGTATATTTTCAAGACAAACGAAATACAGCCAATTTCATTATAAAATTCCCTCATTCAAGTGAAAATCATACATCATGCAATCAAGTGCTTGAAAATGGAAAATAGTACGGGATAAATGGTGGACAATATTGTCTATGGAAAGTAAAACATTTTTATAAGACAGTACAAGAAAATGTGAATCAACGTTCAATCACAAGGCCTATAAGAATACAAGTGTAGGTGTTTATGTCAGCTAAGTTACATGCCTGGCGACATCAAAGAAAGACGCGGATTAGACAGTTGATGTGAATTGAATGGAGTCAAAAGTTGTTTCTATTTTATTAAAGATATACCTCAAATATGGGATTTGGTTGTATAGAAGTACTAATAGGGATTTGGTTGTATAGTAATCTTGTATATATATTTGATGTATTGTCAACATATTTCAATTCAATAAATATATTTTACCTTAATTCTTAAGATGGTATCCAAGATCTTGGTTTAATGCTCGTTTCCGCATAAACCTTAGCCGCCTCTATTGCGGTAAACTTTAGCCACCGTCGTTGTGGCCCTTTGCTGCCTTCATTGCAGTCTGTTTGTGATCCCTAAACTCTATTTGCTGCCTTCGTTTCGTTGTACTGAAATCAGCCTTCACTACTATGAACACAATTTTCGACTTCTCTCACCATTGTACACTGACCGTATCACACCACCACTTATACCATCAGACTTGCCTTGAATAATTAAAAGGATTAATAATTAATACAGAAACCAAGAACGAAATAGGAAAGAAAAAATTCCAAGTTGAATAGGAAGAACTATTTGAAGTGGTCTTAAATTTTGCACACTTTTTTTGAAAGGTAAAAGCATGGCAGAACATTTAACAGATGAACCCTCCAAAAAAACAGATCTCAAGTTTAAGAGGTGGGATAAAGAGGATTTTATGATTATGGCATGGTTATGGGTTATGGCTGCTAAATAGGGAAACCCGAATATCACAGAATATGCAAATCATCTCAAAGTTTTGTGGATAGAGTTGGATCATTACAAAGTTATAAAAGTCAAGTGTTCAGCAGATGCAGCATTACTCAAGCAGTATATTGAACAAGATAGAGTCTATGATTTCTTGATGGGATTCAACTCTGATTTTGATCAAGTTAGAGTGAAAATCTTTGGTAAGGAGAAAGTGCTAGGAATTGATGCGATAGTGGCTATAGTGAGGAGTGAAGAAAGTAGAATAGGACTAATGCTGGCAGTCCCACCTGTAGAAAGCTGAGCAATGCTAGCTGAGAAGAATTCAACTATGATGATTGACCAAAAGAAAGGAGGAGGAAATTATGAGGAGAAGAAAGGTGAAGGAGCCTGGTGTATCTATTACCACAAGCTTCGCCACACTCGTGAAAAATGCTGGAAATTGAATGGGAAACCACCTAGTAGAGAAAAGGGCTCTCAAAACCGAGACAGGGAGTGGGGAAAAAAAGAAGGTCAAGCACACATAGCTACAAGTACTAGTGAAGAAAGTCGAGAAAGTATGATGCAACTGAACCAAAATGAGGTAGAAAAGTTGAGATCTTTACTCACTAGTTTGGATAAGCCCACAGGTTGTTCTTTGGCACATTCAGGTACTTTTCCATTTTTTGTTTGACTTAATGCTTCTGATATACCCTTTAACCAATATTGGATACTGGATTCTGAAGCCACATACCACATGACACCCTTACCCACATATCCCTAAATTATCCACTAGTCTCGTCTCAAGATGAGGTAGAAAAGTTGAGATCTTTACTCACAAGTTTGGATAAGCTCATAGGTACTTGTTTTTTGGCACACTCATGTACTTTTCTATTTTTTGTTGGACTTAATGCTTCAGATATATCCTTTAACCAATATTGGATACTAGATTATGGAGCCATAGACCATATGACGCCCTTACCCACATATCCCTAAATTATCCACTAGTCTCATTTCATCCAAAAAACTCACAAAAGACACATCGCATAATGTTATCTTCTATAGCAAATCTTGTGTTTTTCAGGACAAGAATTTGGGGAGTACGACTGGAAATGCTAGAGAATGGAATAGTCTTTACTATATGGATAACCAAGACTTAGCTCCGAAGTTACTCAACAACGATAACTCCTTTTTTCAAACTCAATAAAAACCATTAGGGAAAAGGTTCCGCTGTACATAGCCCATATGTTGTACACTATTTAAATGGTCTTCAAACTCGTGATTCCATGAGTGAGAGACTATAGGAACCTATGCAAGTCTGCCCAAGTTTACACATAAATGTATTTGTAAGCGAGTTGACTCGATTTTGATACCTAGTCATATACTCAGACAACTGTACGACTTAACTTGGAAATTTTCTCTATCCATTCTCTAGATTCAATGTGGTATCTATGAATGGCCACTAACTAAATAGTTTGTTAATAACTGATTGTCAGTTGTGCCAGCTAGGCTAAGTGACTAGAAACTTCTGGAACACTTCTTGGTGTTCATAGTCGCATACTATACAGACTACAAAGTACAATGTCGAGTAGTAGAACAGCTTTGGCTAGCTGAGAATCTTCTAGATTTTCTATTCCTAACATACCTCTTTATATATGAGGCATTGTGCTCTGTCCGAATCAATAATCAGAAAACACGGATTCTCTTGCTTTCTCTCTATTGTGTTTTCTCTCTCTACCATATCATGCAATAAGCAAACACTTGACAATAGCAAATGAAGAGGATACTTTGCTCTCTCATGGTTAATCAGATTTCTATCAGATGGTAAAATTACCTCTTCCTGTTGCTCCACATATTGCCTGATCCAATCTGCTTGAGATGAATGGCAAGAATCTAAAGTATCGTCGTTCAACTGTCTCTTGATTAAAACCGGAGATTCTAGAGCGTTTTCCTTAGTTGTGCTGGATGGATCCACCAAAGGAATTGAATTGTCATGTTGGTTTAATATAACACCAATGGAACCCTCTACAAAGGAATTATAAACACACGCAATCAATCTCCAAAATTCCAAACAGCTTATGGACTCAAAGCAAACTTGGTATTGTTATATAATCAGGGCAAGTATGAATTCACCTTCGCTAGAATGAAAGGAAGTCCCAGTGGAAAACTTGAGTGGAAGTTCATTCCCGGGCAAATTCAAGCATAACCAATCAAGAGCTGATTCAAATGTAGCACATTCCTACAAATTTTAAAAATATGCACACAAAATCAAACAGCATAACTAGCCGCCATGTTCATGGATTGAATTAAATCATTTAATAACCACCAATCCAGCATTTTGTATTTAGAATCGAAAAGTGATCCATCCAATTTGAACAATTTCTTAATTTTAATAATTAAATTAAGTAGCGTTTGGCATTGGTGGTACCTTGAGAGCGGAGAGAGCAAGCTCAATGTGATCATTGCTGAAACCTTCGCAAGAGAGTTTCTCGTAAACAGCTTTCAGCTTCTTCGCTTTCTGGTCCTTTGTTAGGGTATTGTCCGTCACATGACTGGGACGGGCTGAATTGAGCAAGAGCCGGCGGAGTCGGTTCTCATTTTCAGCCGAAATTTGAAGCCTCGGCGCAGATGAGGATGACTGAGGTGGCTTTCGGTTCTGTTTCTGATTCCTTTTCGGCGGCATCTCGTATACTGGAGCGACCGAGCGAGTGTATGTTATGATTCAGTATTTATTTATTTATCACAGCCGGTTCAACCGGTTGAATCAGAAGCCCTGGAAACCGCCAGTCGTGAAAACGCACAGAACCGACTCAAAACTGGAAAAATTGGACACAACTTTTTTCCGATTTAGAAGATATAAAGCAATTGAGTCGAAAAATAAATACAGAATAATATAATGCACTTTTAGTGTAAAATTATGGTAAGTTTGTACGATATCAAATAGTTAAATAACTATTGTTTATTTAATAATTATATAATATAATTTGATAGATATTTTTATGATGTTACATATGTGTCAGTGCATTTAGATTGAATAGTCTGACTTTAATATAAATAAATATTAACTTTTAAAATAATTTATATTATAAAATATATATTTATTTATATATATATAAAAAACTCTTTTTAAAATTCTCAAATCTTACTGTTGAGATAAAATAATTGTATGTTTTAATAACAATAAATTTTATGAAATAAATAATTAAGTTTTATGAATGACGATATACTAATGATTGTATTAGAATATTATTTAGGTAATATGAATTGCGTAAATAACAAGCAAGAAGTGTATAAGTACATTTTCAATTGTTATGAAATCATATTTTCATGATGAACAAGTTCATTACATTCATAAATAGTCATATTAGTTTAAAAAGATGACAAGAATTAACTTTAAATAATAAATCATTTCAAGATTGAGTCATTTATTATGTCTTTTGTAAAAAGAATGATGGAAGAACATTTATCATAATGTTCTAGTTATTCAATGAAAGAACAATTGACAAAATGGATTTTTTTAGAAGAGCAACATGTAGTAAATCGATTGACATTTCGCAAATGGTTTTCCCAACATTTATTGAAAGATCGATCTAAATGACATTTTGGTTTATTAAAACAGCAGTTTGGCAAAGCAAGATCATTTTGGTTAATTAAAAACAACAATCTAAAAAAATGAATATCATTATGGTTTATTAAAAGCAGAAGTCTAAAAAAAAAAAATATTCTAGTTTATTAAAAACAAAAGTCTCGAAAAATGATGATTATTTTGATTTATTTAAGATCATTCTAATTATTTCATTTATAGGAATAAGTAAAATGAATTATTTTCTATAGTCCATACCTTAAGATAAACATGTGTCAAGACTACTCAAAACAATAAAACCCAAAAAATCAAACTAAAGGCCCAAAGAAGCTAACAACACCAAAATCAATATATAGGTTGATGAGCTATGACAATAAGGACAACAAGGATATTGTTGTTGCACCTTTTTACATAAAGTAAATCATGCTTATGAAACAAAACACTAACACTAGACAACTATTAAATCATTCATCCTCATTTTCCATACAACATAAAACTAAGAACGTTTTGATTTTACAAAAGAACATTCAAGTTATTCTCTTCTAAAGACATAATTAAAACTTATATTTTTTCACAGTTCAATCCACAATTTAAAAAGTATCAAGACTACTCAAATAAATGGTGAAACCCAAAACTAGAGCTAAATGCCCAAAGGAGGAAAACAACCTCTAGATTAATGACAACATTGATCTTCAAATTGATGAATTGTGATCAAGGAGGCAAGTACAATGTACTTACATTATTCTGCAAAAAGCTATGCATAAATCTTATTTGAAACAGTACAAACTGACGTTTTCCATCAGACCCAAAAGCAAGAACATTCTTGACATCAATATAAACATGTGTTTAATTGCTTTAAAATAGATTTGACACTTGGGAATTGTGTACAACGACTATATTAAGTTCAAATTGAATATTCAAAGTCTTTTATCATCTATAAATTGAATATCAATTGGAAGATGAAGACAATAGTTCAATTTACAAATCTACCAACATTTGTTCAAGTAATAACAAGTCAAAAACTCTTCAAGCAAACTCATGCTTTCTTTACTATATTTATGGATCATCATTTACTGAGTTTGTTTTTATTTATCTCAAACAAGTGTTGAGAATTTTCAAGATCCAAACACTTTTATCATACACATCATTTGTAAGTCTATCTTTTATGTTAGATTAGTAGTGTTTGTATAAATCTTTTCAAAATTGAAAGGTGATTGTAAAATTCATTTATAGGTTAATAGATGAAGATTGTCTTTGATCAATATGTGATCAAGAGAAAATGTGTAAATAAGGACATTATGATTCTGAAGTACATAGTGAAAATCTCACAGTTGTGAGGACTTAGTTAGCCCGAGTTGGGTGAATCAATATATTTTTTGTTTGATGATTTTTTTATCCTTTATCTTTAATTATTTGCACACACAAATAACATTTCATTATAAACTAATTTGTTTTATTTACTGATATCCAGAATATTTTGGACATTTTGTTTCAACCCATGTTGATCTTGAGTGAGGGGTAACGGTTACTACTGGTTTGCAGAAGGTGGGTGTTCATTTTCATGTGGCGGGCAAACAAAGTCTCCAGGTATTCTCCAAGAGTATGATTAAATTACCTTTCTAGCTAAACTTCAAAGAGGCAAGTTAGAGCAATATGACATTTAAATTAATATTATAATTACAAACCAAAAATAGACACTACTCTCCCAACCCCCACTTATGCGGAGAAATAATGTATAGACATGCATAAAAATTATCTCAGTCAAGGTAGAAGAGAGTCACAATCTTCCGTAAATTTTTTGCTTCTTGACAAGTTTCCATCAGCAACCTACTATCATGGAAAGCAAAGCAAATTACTTGTTGGACGTGTGAAATGATATCCATATTACATAGCCTGCATATGAAACAATGGTAGAGACAATTTTAATTAGCATGCAAACAACATAAATATCTTACACATAGACATTGACACGGATCTTGTACAAAATATAGAAAGAAACCGGAGAGCGACATGTATTAATTAAACTATTATAATTGAAATTCTTAAAATTTATATAATTTTTTTGAGTTTCGCATAATTCATACATAATAGACAAGTTGAAAAAATTAGAATTACAATTCTCAAAAGTTTTACGATTTTCACAAGTCATACAATTCACACAAATTTTTTAAATTTTACACAGTTCAATCACATAAAATATATCCATTTTACGATTTTCATTTTTGTCAAAAATTTTCTTTTTGAAAAATACATCAATTTTCTTATATTTAAATACCGTGTCACTCTTAAAAAAATACACATTAAAATAATTCACAATTAAAAAATAATATCACATTATATCATTTTAACATATGATATAGTGTGATATTTCACAAATAAAAATTTGCTAATAGATAATATTGAGTTGCTAACTAGGGTGATACAATATTTCTATTAGTTAATTTATCCTTGATATTATATAGTTTATTTATATATTTTATTAGTATAAATTCTAAGAGAATGAGAACAAATTGAACAGAGAAGAGAAATACATAAGTGGAGAGGAGAAAAGCAAAATGTCTCACTATAAAAGTTTGAGAATAATTTAATAATTTATCACTACTATTTTGATAATCTACCGTTATTATATAAAAAATTAATTATATATAGTTATTATATATAAACAAAATTAAAATATAGGGGTGTCATATAAACAAAATTAAAATATATGAGATACCATGACACCTATCCCTGTCCGCTCAAGGATTAAATAGCGATGAGTGATATGTCCTATGCCACAGCCTCTCTAAAATGGTACCAAACCCATAATAAACTACCTCCATTTCACAAGTGATTTTTATTTTAACAAACAGAGAGATTTCATACTTAGCGAAGTTTTAGGTTTTTAAATAAAAAAGTATTTCCAATTTCGCTGTTTGTCATTTTTCTTAATCCAGGTGAAAAAGTGTCAATGCCACAAGTATGAAACATATATTAAAAAATACCACTCATCTGATCTTTTTTCTAATTAGAAGATTCCTACTTTCAAGTTTAATTTCTTTTTTTCCAAGAATAAATGAATTAAAACACTAAATGCAGAAACTCTAAACTCACAAATCCTTCACATACTCTGCAGTGACAGACTCATAGACTATTCAGAAAAAGTTATAGCAGGTCAAAGGTGTCGTCCTAGCATGAGAGTACATAACAGGTTTGTGAATATAAAGCATGTGCAAGTATAATAACTCCAAAATGAAAGACGGCAAGAAATAGCTAGTAGTATAAACCTGCTGGCTTCTAATAGTGGTAGATGATCATTATGGGGCTTCTCTATCACATTTTTCACCTGCACATTCAATGAAATAATAAAAATCATGACACATGATTATATAACTGGAGCACAGTCCAGGAAATTTTGAGCCCTGCACAACCCTTGAAAGTGTCCTATATCCGTGTGCAAGGTCATTATTCTCTCTATTCAGGGAGCTTAAAAACTTCAATAAGTATATAGATTTGAGTCTTCCTTTACACTACCATCTAGTCCAATGTTATTTGGAACATTGTGCACTACTTATAAGAAAAAAAGGAACATTAAGGATGCTATGCATGTAAAGTAAAATTATGAAGGGCAAAAGGAGAGTAAAGAGAAAGAAGACTAGACATTATCACCGCAAGGCAACAAAAGAAAGCAACTGAGATTGAGATGTAACAGAACATGTCTATTTCACTGCAGGTCTAAGTATCTTGGGTTGGATCAGAAAAAGACCAAGCCCATTATAAATATCACTAGTTCTCAAGTTGATAACTTGATATGTCCCTCCCAGATATCTCATTCATTCTCTCCTCTCTCTCACTACAAATCCTTTATGCTTCCATCTTTCCACTCGGATCATCTCCTATACTCGTCCCCATCTTTCCACTCGGATCATCTCCTATCACGCTCTAGGAGCACCTCAAACGTCACATAACCATCCCACAAAAGTGGGGTTGCGACTGCCACAACCCTATTCTGCACTGCAACACCGTGTGTCAGGCAGCCACCCACCTCTACGCTTCGCACGGCTACAATGGTGCCACTACTGGCTGTTATTGGCTACATAGGATCAAGGTCTGTTCAGGTTCAACTTATTTTCCTTTCCCTTTAAATTATCATATAAATCTGTTGCTTTTTGGTCCACTGTTTTCATCGGAAATATTAATCCAAAATAATCTATTACTGGTGAGCCCTGTTGAGTATGATTCACCACAGTTACAACACATTACACAATCCTTTGGTCCTTCTTTCTGTCATTTCTGCTAGTGTTAATTTGTTGATAAATGGCAATAAAGTGCCAATTGTGCTGGTGGTCTTTTCGTTTAATCCACTCCTTTTGCAATCAACCTCTCATTGGTAGAGATAACACTAACAGAACTGTCGCTGGTTCTCTTGGTGTTGGGCCAACTATTGTTGGTCCTCATGCTTAGACTCCCAGGCAAAAACTTCTTCTATGTTCTAGCTCAAGTAATGTTCGCGATGATTCAGAGATGCTTTTAAGATTGTCAAGATGGTAAGTGTTAGTAATTTTAAGATTTTCAAGATGGTAAATGTTAGTAATTTTAAGATTTTCACGGTGATTCAAAGAAAAATGCTTTTGTTAACCATCCCTTGAGGACACATTAACAAAACCTAAATTTCATTTGAAATTTTCAATAATTAATGACAGTATTCTTAGTAAAACAATAAAGGTTTGTTTGATTGACATGATAAAATAAACTATCATATTGCCTCAATCTAGTCTCTCTAGTTAAGTCTTGTCACCTTTTCTTATCTCTCGTCTCTCTAGTTAAATTTTTATCCTGAGTGGAGTTGGGGTTAGAAAATAGCGCGACATATAAATTATAATATAAAATTAAAATATACAAATAATTTGAAATGTAATAATAACAAATATTCTTGTCAAAAAAATAAATAACATAGAAATGTTCAGCGGAGGAGCTTCGTTATGACAGAGTGGTCACAGTCACCCAAAAATTTTCAATAATTTTTTTAAAAATACTATTACTTTTACTTTGTTTATATAAGACATTTTTATCTAACTTTCATAAGTTTTCAATAATTTTTAAAAAATACTACTACTCTGATATATTTTATAGACTAAATCAGAGTCGGACTCTAGTCAAATACAAATCAGGTGATCCAAAATTTCATATTTATACTTTCTATATCCAAATTTTAAAATTATTCTTCTAATTCTAATAGAGATTTTTTTTTTATCTTCTCTATATTTGTGGGGATGAGCACAATAAGGTATTCTCAAAGTCAAACACAAAATTGTGATCGGACATATAATTTGAAGGAAACCTACATATGAATTTGATTTAATGTATGAAAGTAGTTAAATTTTATAAAAAAAAATATTTATGTTAAAAAAATTAAAAAATGAATAATTATTAACAGTGACAAAGCTGTAAAAATCAAATTATATAAGTCTATAAGATAATTATGGTTTAATATATGCAAATCAATGATAAATTTCGACTAAACATGACATAACATATGTTAATTAATATAAATATTGTGGTATATGTTATTGTAATTTTGAGATCTATGGTTGTTGGGTTATCGTCGTATGTTGTATATGTATATTTGAGTCTAAGGTGACATGTTATCTGCATCTTTTCTTATTACACAAATTAAGTTAATCAAATGACATGCATAGATATGTATAAATCCTCATTGAATTATGTAAATTGATATATGTATATGGACTATAATTTTTTTACCAATTTTTTTAATTATTAAAATTGTATTTTATTTTATTATGTTCAATTTTCAACATTTGAACAGAGTTTCTAAAATCTTTAAGCGACCCTATACCAAATAAGTAAATTTTGATAAAATAAATTATAATTCAAATGTCTATTATAAAAAAATCTAAAGAAAAAATTTATAAAAAAAATTACAAAAACTACTATAATTATAAAATAAAATAAATTTTTCAACCTAAATTCCAACTAATTTTTAATTATTAAAAATATAAACCAAAATTTGATCGACTGTCTCTCTAATATATTTTTATAAATTTACACTTTAAAATTGTTATATGCAATACAATATTATACTTTTTATTTATCTATAAAAAATTTAAAAATTCAGTCACTCTAAGATCCGCCACTAGATATGTTTTAAATAAAAAATTTAAAATTGACATCAAAATTAAAAATATATTAGCATTAGTTTCATTTAATATAAATATTAATAATCATTTTTAAAATATTACGGGTAACTACATCACAAAGGTTATTTTGTCTTTTTATATACTCAAAAAAAAAGTTATTGAGAATAAAAAAAATTAAAATAAAAACTAAGATTAATGTTAAAAATTATAAAAGTATGAAAAGTGTGAAAGTATTAATTTAAAAATGTTTTGCAATTTAAATGTAATCTTGTAACAAAGATAATTTTGTCGTTAATATATATAAATGTTGAAGTTGTGAGATTTTAGAGAAAAGGAAGAGAGAAAATAATAAAGGTTTGAATATTATTAATAATAGTTTAATGCTGACTTGATTACAAAAGACTCAATACTAATCTCTATTTATAGAGAAATATAGACTAAATCTTAAATTAGGAATAAATCATAATAATGAGAGATATTCTAAGATTCTCTATGATTGTAAATTGATAATCAAAAATAATTCAAGATACTCTGATATAATATAAAAGATACTGTAAGATATTATAAGATATTTTCTAATATTCTAACACTCTCCTTCAAGCTAAAGCTTACTAAGCTTTAGCTTGCTACAAGAAAACAATGTTTTGCTCCACAAAATAATAAAAAAAAGATGGAGAGGCAACTCACGGATGCATGTGAAGTCGGAGAGAATTGCTATAAATATAGTCTAGCCAGATAGTCTGATTGATCATCAATCTGGGAGAAATTCATGGTAGGCAATTGAACAAAGCAAGCTCCGTTCTTCTAAAAACTGCATTTGGAAGCTTCAAACCAATAATAGTGGAGACTCAAAACATTTAAACTTGAATATGCTTCAAGGAGAAAGAGGCGTGCATCAAGGAAAGAAAGGCAAGGCAAGTGCATCTGGGACAAATTGCCAAGATAAAGTAAGTCATGAAAATAAAAGACACCGTTAGAATAACCACCAACGGAAAAAGGCATCACTAATATAATTCATATGTGGAAAAAGAGACACCACCATAATGATCGTCGGTGGGAATAAAAGTCATTGGTGGAATCTATTAGTAAGAACTAAATTGCATGACAAATATCAAAGAAGAAGCAGCGCAACTCTGACGAAACGAAGCCATGATCGATCATCAAAGTAAGAAAATGTGTCCAAAACAGGAGAGATAACAGATGTTTGAACAATGACACATATTTTCGTTGATCAAAAGTGGAGAGTTAGGGCAGATCTGAAACCATCGAAGAGAAGTAATCGTGCACCAAGAAGAATCCCATCAATTGAATTGCAAATCTTCCAACCCTGTCAGCTAAAAGCCCACTCATAAGGGTTGCAACAGCTGCCACGGCAAAGGCTGGAGAGTTTCTTCCACCAAAAATTTGATCCCAAAGTCCACTTCTGAAGGACACCACAATCTCTGGGACCATTGTTCCCAGAATCAGAATCATGACACCCATTCAATGCCTCCACAGCATTGTATGGATTTTCGAAATTGACAAAAACAAAACACTTTGATCTACCATCTGCATCTCTCATCAAAACAGCACTAGTAATGGTGCCATATTCGGCTTCTACTCCTTGAATTCCTGCAGCTCTAAGGCTATCCTCAAACAAATCATTCTGCATAGCAAATCCAGGATCAATAACATAGACCATACCATCAATTCATCCTTCTTCTCCTCCTCCTTGGCAGCAGCAGCAGAGGCAGCACCAGAATCAGCAGTTGGGGCAGCAACTGCAGCTACAACAAACTTACTTGGATCCTTTAGGAACTCCTTGACCTTGTCAGCCTCATGGAAAGAATATTTTGTTGCAACTGCGACAGCAAGAACATTCTTGTAGGCATTCACAAACATGTGAGGAACAGCAGCAAGTGTTGGGTATGAGATGAGCAACGAAAGTGAAGTCACCACTGAGACACCAATAGCAAACTTCTCAATGAGAACCTCAGGGGTAAATACTGAACCATTATCATAAACGGAAAGCACCACAAGACCATATGAAAAAGGCATTATGGCTAGCTTGGCAAGCAATGCAGCTTCTGATGAACCAACCTTGTCTCCCTTCTTGATGAGTTCAACACAAGTAATGATTTCAACAGTACCCTTGTTAATCTTAGTTGCAGAGTCGTCCACAACGTCGAATAAACTCATCTTCCTCTAACTCTCCGTACCCATCAAAACCCTAATTATCTTCAATTGTTTGACACCGCTTCAGCGATATGCGAATAAACATTTTCACAAAAAATTGGGACACAGTTTATCGAGAGAAAAAAAATTGGGACACAGTTTATCGAGAAAAAAATAAAATTGGGACACAGTTTATCGAGAAAAAAAAATTACCGAATGTTGGAATGTTAGAAAAGAGAAACTATGATTATATTTCCTAATTGTTGGAAACTCGGCAGCGAAATAGAGGTTAGATCGTTCAAGGAGGGTCGAAATAGGTTCTAGATACCATGTTGAAGTTGTGGGATTTTAGAGAAAAGGAAGAGAGAAAATAATAAGGGTTTAAATATTATTGATAATAGTTTAATGCCGACTTGATTACAAAAGACTCAATACTAATCTCTATTTATAGAGAAACATAGACTATATCCTAAATTAGGAATAAATCATAATAATAATGAGAGATATTCTAAGATTCTCTATGATTATAAATTAATTATAGAAAATAATTCAAGATACTCTAATATAATATAAAAGATACTATAAGATATTTTCTAATATTCTAACAATAAAATATATATATATAGTCAAGTTTGTTGACACTTGAACATCAAACACTATACAGGATAGGTAAAACCTAACCATGCCTCCATCCTACCTTATCTTTGTTCAACTCTTTTATCCTATGAGTCTTGATTCTATCCTGACCATTAAACCACCTATAACTAGAGATGAAAGAAAGGAACCCCCTTTGTAAAACAGACTATAAAAAAATTATGACACGTCTTTTGTTCATTAACGATAAAAATATCACACAGGGACATTAAAAAGGGCAGGTGTTACAGACAGGGACATAAAAAAGGACAGATGTTCAGCAACTGATCCACCACAAGGTTTAAAATAATCAAATGTAAAATAGATTATGCGAACACTTTAAACTCAAACGGAAAAGACATTGTATAAAAACATCAAAAGTACAAGCAAAAACTTTACCTTGGATAACAGCTCCTGACTCTCGGGAGGCTGTTTGCTCAAACTTTGCGGTAATATAACTGTAAGCAATTCCGGTTTCTCTGCTCTTAAAGCACCTCGGATAACAGCTGCATTTGTCCCAGATGCTCCAGATGTATATATGTGGTTTTTCTATGAAGAAAAGTTTGCAACAAAATCAGATTAAGTTGTGAGACATAGTCAGGGAATTGTCAACAAAAATCATAGAACTTGACCATATCTTGTGTTCTACAAACAAGCAAAAGATATTTTGACCGTAATCACACCATCTTACAGTTATAACCATAGCATAGCTAAGAATCTCAATTAGTTCCTGGTGCATGAATCCCATGTTCCGTGTTCCAAAAAAGCCAATAGCTCTAGGTCCTTGCTGTTGAATGGCTAATAACTCCTGTAAAAAAATCAATTCAATTACCGTGCAACTTTAATGTCAAGAAGACAACTGAGATTGCTTACAGGATTGCAAATTTGCAACAATTTAAGATTATGAATATTTGATGATTGTGTGAAAATGCATTGTCGAAGTCAAAAATTCAAAAATACACCATAAAAATATAGGGAATAACTATGTTGTCTATGGTAGAGGGATGCAAAACATAAAAATTACATATCAAGTGCAATAAACTAATTGATAGAAAATCATATAATAAGTGGTTTAGTGGAGAACAAAACCAATTAATAGCAGCGTGAGAACAAATTAGAGATAACAAAAAATAGAGAAGACAGTGACAAAAATAAGGAGAAATCAGAGAAAACAAAAGTTGCTGGAGAAGATAACAAGGAGACAAAAAATAAAAATTGTGCTTATTCATGGGAAATGAAAGCTCGACAGAGAATGAAGGTCGCAAGGCCATGAAGATGGTAAGGCCGTTAAGGCCAATGCCTTAGGCCCTGTCACTCAATTAGGCCCCTAATAGGATGGACAGTGCTATCTAAATCTTGAAAAAAGAAAATCACATTATCCATTTTCATGGTCATTTGACTCATTTCCATCAGCACAACTATTAATTTTCTTATTATTATATTTCATTTCATAATTATTAAAGTATTGCCTTTGTTTAGATTTTTACCTTCATTTAGATGATTTTTTTACTTCTACAAAGTCCATCATATTGATATTATTTATTATTAATGACAAAAGTTATACTAATATAAACTTAGTGATTTTAAAAATTATCCATTATAGTGTTGTCAATTGTGGATCGAAGAAAATAGTGGTGTGTTGAAATTCCCCTATGCTATAGTACCGCAATAGCGACTATTTAAATTCCGCTATGCTATAGTGGCTATTTGACAACAATCATCCAAAAGTGATTTTCAAATTACATTTAGAAATATCAATTATTCATTTTTTATAATAACTTTTCCTTACATAGTAAAACTGGAAAAGTCTTTGCTCATAGTAAAGAATTGACTTAAATTAAGCCTTTTAAAATTGTCTTAGGCCGCAAAAGTTCACTACACGTCCCTGGGCTGATGATATTTGATTGAGAATATGAGATTGAAGACTTTCATGTGATGCAGCTTGTGACCTGCTGCTCCAGGGATAAAGTCTCTTGGGGCTTTCTCTTATTGTTCATGTGGTGTGATTAAACTTTAAAGCTGGATAGTACCCGTTTCTTTTCTTCTTTTTTCCAAAAATTTTCCTGTATTTAACCCCCACTAACCTGTGGGCACCTCGGGTTCCATAAGAATGGCATCCACCACGGTCTGCCTTTCAAAATCCAAAAGCATAAGCTTTGTATGGTGGTTTGTCGAAAATCCACAGCACCATCCCGCCATAGCACAACCAAGGCTGCTATTTGATAACAATATGTAATACTTAAAGTAACACATGGTAATTAGAAAAAGAAGCCTAATTATGGCTGTTTGAT
This sequence comes from Cicer bijugum, assembly GCA_037974875.1. NCBI lineage: Eukaryota > Viridiplantae > Streptophyta > Magnoliopsida > Fabales > Fabaceae > Cicer > Cicer bijugum. Next base: position 5,244,464 of record JBBPBT010001011.1, read on the forward strand.
GGTTTAAAGGATTTAGCTTTGATCAACTGTCAAGGTAAGACTTTATATGATCATTCTATGTGTTATTAGCAAACATCATTAAATAAGTTTGGCTATCTCAGCGGCTATCTAAAAAATCAAACTTGTGTTTACACATAATTATTAATTAAATGATCATGTAAAAGTCTGATCATATTTAAAATCTAGAATATAGATTAATTATTTTGCAGTAAAGTGTTTACACAGACCTGTAGATAATCAACATCAGGATATGGCTGGTACTCCAATACCCTGACCGTCCCTGATCCTTCGACAATAGATTGGGCCTGAGTTGGAATTTGTGTCAAAACTTCTTCATCTGAACCAAAGAAGCCTAAACCATTTTCCAATTCGTAATCGGGACTGTATCTATCTTGATCTCTATCCATATGTCCATAAAGCCACTATAACAGTACATAAAAACAGAGTCCTTGAAGGTAAAAAATGAATGAAAAATACTAATATGATGCAAGAGCAAGTTGAGATGATCAGAACTAAGAAAATACTAGTAATCCTAATATTAGCATACTGTACTAATATTCCATTACATAACAGTACTAGGGTTTGGAAGAGCGTTGCTAGGCACTAGGCAGCAGCTTGCTTGAAACAATTAGTAATAGGTAATTATCATCAGTCATCAAAACTAACAAGTACATAATACGATAATAATAATAATAATAATTGCATGAAATTGGAATTAAAAATCAACCAGGGTGCATTAATCTCATCTAATCCTATTTAAAAGACGAGGCGAGAGAGAGATACCGTCCGTCTTGAGAGGGATGGTTTGGGAGTGGGCTTGTTCCGGTTCCCATGATTAGAGAGAGAAACAAATAAGGGATTGAAATTAGGGTTTGGTTTGTGCTTGACGAAGGAATGATGATAATGTGGAGAGAGATAAGAGGAAGAGATGGTGGTGTAAGTGTAACCGAAAGGATTCGGAGTTAGAGACAGAGTCGCACTCATTCCTCCTTCTTCTTCTTCTTCCTACTGTTTGTTATACACTCAGTAACTGTCTTCCTTTTCCTCGATTTCCCCCTCGGACCTTTTCTTTTTCTCACCACTCTGCTTTATTCTTTCTTTTTAAATATTTTTATATACGATAATTCTCTTCGTACCGAATCGAATCCTACGTAAATGCGTATACCTTTTCCTATTATATGAAGCGAAAACGGGAAAAGTTGAGAACCAGTAACCGCTAATAGACCTATCCCTTTTTATTATAGGGATTTTGTTTGGCGTCCAAAAGTACTCGTGCATGGCACGGACCATATAGTTATAATCTAAATTATTGAGTTCCGTGTCCTCTACGGAGAAATATTTGCCACTAACTTTTTGTTAAAATTTAAATTTTAATAAAATGGTATCTAAAATTGAGTTTGACAAACAAAATAAATAGTTAGGTTAAGGTGCTTTAGAAATAAATGTCATCGTCATATGCAATGTTGTATAAAAAGATAAAGTTGAATCTAAAAAAAAATATATAAAATAAAATACCGATAATTAATTTTATATCATACAAAAAATAATTATTATTTAAAGATGTATTTGGTTAAATATAGATGTAGAAGAGGGAATGAGAGAAAATATTTACATTTACATATTATTTGATCCTTGTAATTATTTATTTTTATATCTTTGTAATTTTTTTTTTAATTTACATTCATATAAATATAGTTTTATTTTAAAATAGTATTTCTATCTAACTTCTATAACAAAGATTATAACACCGTTAAACCTAAATATAATTAAAAAATATATTATTTTTTTAATCTAAACATAAACTTCCAATATAATTAAATTCTAATGTTTTTTAAATCTAAATTAACCCAAAATGTTTCATTCTTCTTCCCTAAAAAAACTTAAAATTAACCAAAATATTTCATTCTTCTTCCCCTCAAATATTTCGTTCTTCTTTCCTAAAAAAACTACACTTCTACATAAATTAGGGTTAAGGTTCCAAATACAATATTAATACAAAATTGTAAATGTTTGTTTCTTCTTTCGATTGATTAGTTTCAATTTTCTTTGTGTCGATGGATAGAAAAGTGAAATTGAAGCTAGCGTTTGCAAATTTGTTCAAAACAATGAACCAATTGTTTGCATTATCAACTAATTGAATTTGAAAAATTTGAACAACCTATAAATCCCAAAGCGGGATTGACCATTAAACAATTATTATAGAAGAAAAAAACTAAAAAAAATGTTGAACAAACAATTCAAAAGATACTCGCCGATATTATTTTAATATTGTCACTATCTTTGATAATGTAATACATATTTCTATTTTGCATGAATCACTTAATCCTGATACTCTAAATTTGAACCAACAATTTCAAAAAAAATCATTTCAAGTTGTTAATTTTAGGTTTTTTTATAGAAGAAGAATTAAATGTTTGGGGTTAATTTTAGAATAAAAAATATTATAATTTAATTATATTGGGGCTTTATGTTTTTGTTAAATAAAGTTATGTTTTAATTATATTTATATTTAACAATGTTATATTTTTTATAACGGAAGTTGGATGAAAAAATTAGTTTAAAAATTATCCAAATGTCAAACTCCTATCTAACCAGATGGGCCTCTATCAAATTCTGAAAGATATAGGAGATTGATTAGAAAATTAAACTATATCACATTCATCCGTCCTGACATTTCCATCGTTGTCAATGTGATAAGTTAGTTCTTAAATTCTCCTTGCCAATAACATATAGATGATGTAATTCATATTCTTAAATACATCAAAAGTGCACCTAGTAAAATGTCTCATTTATGAAGATAAAGAACATACTCGTATAGTTCGTTACTGAGATGCCGATTAGGCAGGTTCACCCATTGATAGACGATCCACTTTTGGGTATTGTGTACTCGTCGGAATAAATTTAATATCTTGGAAGAGCAAGAAACAAAATATTGCAAGATCCAACGCTGAGGCAGAATACAGGGTCATGACACTAGTAACATATGAACTCATTTGGTTGAAAGAGTTATTGAAACAACTTCAACTTGAAGAGGTCAACTCAATGACACCAATACGTGATAATCAAATTGCATTGCACATTGCCTTAAATTCTGTTTTTCATGAGAGGACCAAACATATTGAAATAAATTGTCATTTTGTTAGAGAAAAGATCGAATCAGACGACATCATCACTAACTTTGTCAATTTCAATGATCAGCTGGCAAATGTTTTTACAAAGTTATTCTGAGATCTTAGAATTAGTTATATATGTAACAAGTTGAGTGTATTTGATTTATATATTATAATAGTACGTAGATAAAATAGAAAATATATAAGTATTCATGTTTATAAGTACTAATGTCATTATGTTTATTTATCACTCATAGTTTGTATAAAAAACGAGTTACTCAACATATTTCTCAATATTTTCTTTTCATTGAACAATTTCAAACAAAAGAAACATAAATTTCAAGGCAATTTTCCTTCCTCACTTTTACCTTCTCTCTATTTTTTGCGCTACCAAACATATGGTAAAACAGTTAGAGGTTCTAAAGTCTCAACTATGCTATAGAAATAGCATCAAAGCTTCAACTTTCCATTCAAGAAGAACTTCAAAACTACAAATTTTAGTTTGCGCTACCAAACATATGGTAAAGCAGTTAGAGGTTCTAAAGTCTCAACTATGCTATAGAAATAGCATCAAAGCTTCAACTTTCCATTCAAGAAGAACTTCAAAACTACAAATTTTAGTTCGATATAACTATGAAGATAGTTGGTTAATATATGGTTGACATATGTTAGTTTGATATAAACTATGAAAGATAGTACATGTATGTCTTAATTTATTTTAATTAGTAACAAAATTTAGAATTGTTAGATGCTTACATAAACAGTGCATTGCACTTTTAAATAGTTAAAATATAATATAATACCTCTTTGAGCCACAATCTCACATACTTGTGGGAACAAGAGTATTATACTAGTTATTTTATTTTTAATCCTAAAGGTAAAACTCATAAACACTAACCGTAGAGAAACGGAGGGTCTCGGAGTTCAAATATGAGTTCCAATATATCACTGCAACTATCATAGTTGTACTTAGGGTACAATACTAACTAGTTCTAATAATACATTAAAATAATCTAAAAATAATAATAAATTAGAAGAAAAAATATGCACATTTAAGACACTAGGTTGTAGAGGAAGAGAAAAACCTACCATAAAAGCCCGTCTCTCAGAAGGAAAAAAATTGTCATCAATGGCGACATTCATTCATTACATAACAAATAAGGGTGGCAGGAGGAAATAAAAAATGAAAAATATATAACAATGGTATCCAAATCTAGCTAAGTTGGGTGGCTGGTGGGAGGGAGCAAAAAGTGGGGAAGATGACGCTCCAAAATTACCAGTAGATCTCTACCATAAGTCACTTCATCAAAGACCCTCTCCCCAAGCCTTCTTGCGGCTTCAACCATTTGCCCCCTAAGTCGTTGCGAAAACAAGCGGCCCCCTGCCTTGACACACTCTCTATAAAGTGGGAGATAAGCAATTGCCACTGTCAATGGAGCAGGAAGATCTCTCAAGCAAATAGGAGAGTCGCCCCATTTAATGATTCTCACAAGGTTTGTGTAATGCTCTTGCCCTAACCTTAATCCCTCTATGTAAGCTCCTTCTGACCAATGCTCCTTAAGAAAAGCCTTTAGCTCAGGAGCAACAACCTCATCCTCCAATTTAGCAATAATGTCTGCGACAGCATAAGTAGCTGCAGGATCACCTAAGAAGTCAGATTCGAGGAGAAATGCTACACCGTCAAGAGACCCACCACTGCGTTCACCAGCAGCTTTGAGAATTTCAACACTAAGTGCTGCGAGAACCTGTTGGGGTACATGGGGAAGAAGATAAGAAGCAATATGAACTTGGCAGCTAGAAGTGGCTGCTGTAAGGGCAAGGCAGAGCTCCATGTCTCGGCAGCCCCTCTGCACAAACCACTCAACAACTTGCAAACAGCCCCTCTCAGCAGCTCTCATCAAAGGGCCCAAAAAGGCAATGGCGTTTCCCTCTTCCACTAAGCACTCCATAGTGCCTATCTTACAGTAATGGGAGGCAAAGCCCAATGCCAAGTCAACATCAACATCCAAGTTGTTTCTTTGAGCAATCTGCATAAGTTTGATTCCCAATGTACCACACAAACATGAACCAAATATTTTTAGCACACCATGCATTATTAAAACGGAAAAACTCACCTCTAAAAAGAAACAGCAAAATTCAATACCTCACTTCACATGTATACATAAATGGGAGAAAATGATAATGTCAAAATCTCTCATCTCAAAATTTCTCCAACACATGCAATAGAATGGCTGCCCATTACTAAATTAGCATAAATAAGACAAACATATACATATCTGCACAATCCTTTGATATGACACTCAATAATAGTCCAACTGTAACTAAATGTTCCATCACTGAGATTGGAAGCAATTGTGAATTATAAAGCATTTTATGATGCCTGAGGGTAGGCATTTGAGGATGAAACTTATAATGCTTTAAAGGTGAGTTAAAAATTTGGTGTCTTAAACTAAGGGTATATTATTAAATATAAATAAATAATTAAAAATTTGGTGTGTTAAACTAAGGATAAAAAAATTAAACACATTCCATTTTGTTCACTTCCCAAGCGACGGAATGAAATTTTTTATCGTTCCATTGTAAAATATCTAAACCATGGAATGAAAGATTTATTCCATCTCATTTAATCCTACATCATTTTATTTCACTCCATTACATTCAATTCTGTAATGTTCTTTTTGACATATCCAAACATACCGTCATAGTTAAAAGAATATATTCTGATAAAGATGGGGAAATAAGTAACTATGTGTTAGGACTTAGACAAAGGAAAGTTAGTTAGTAGAAGTAGTTAATTGGTTGAGGTTGTTATAAGTAGTTATACTATTATGTCGGTTAGTAGGTAGTTAGTGATCATTTCCCTCTCTTATCCTAAGTGTACATGGAACCTATAAATAAAGGTTGCATTCCTTATGAAAGTATCTTTTATTAAATTTAGAAATTGAGTGATGTAAACTATTGTAGGAGCATATCCGCTCTCGTGTATCATTTTCTTTGGAGAGATTCTCTCCTATTATTTTTTAAATGTTAGTGTCCTTCCTCTAAATCCTTGGAATCAAATTATTGGGTTCCTAACAATTGGTCCCACGTGCTGGATCCCGAGGGAGTGCCAATGTACATGGAAATGAAGGATCGGTGGGCTAAGAAGGTAGAGCTTCCCAACTTTTCAGGGACCGATCCTGTTGGGTGGGTTGCAAAGGCTCAAAGGTTCTTTGTGGAGCATGAAATTCATGGACTCGATAAAGTGCAGTAGGAGTTCATGAGCTTAGATCCTTGGATGTTATTTTGGTATTGTTCTTGGGATCAAGAAAACCCAAACCCAACTTGGGGTGGTGAAAGAGGCTGAGGAAGAAAACATAGCAGCAAAAGTTGTAAATCAAATGTGTAATGCAAGTGTTGTTGCTGCCCATGATCCAATCAAGAATTTGCTTTTGGAAATCCAAAATGGCAAGAAAATTCAAGAAACATAAGCATCTTCATTCATTGAGGACAGCACTAAGACCAGCTACGAATGGGGAGACAACGAAGAGGACAAAGACGCACCGCCACGTTCTTGGATCAAGAAGGTGGAGACATCAGAGCAGATACAAGGAATGGGCAGCAATCACATTATTAGCGATACGACGAAGAGTGACGAAAAGGTTCATGATAATGGATCGTTTTCAGAACCATAAGAGGCAGAATTGCAACCTCTTTGTGGTCCTCTAAGAAATTCAATTCCACCACCACCATCGAAGCAACCAAACTCGGTCGAAGGTATTGGGTCTGCAGCAAAACTCAGATTAGCCTATGTGAAGAACCAAGATCCTGCACAACTTCAAATTTTCAAGCCATCGTCACGTAGGATAGCAAAAGATGGGTTGTTAACTAAACATTGGCCGACATGCATGCTGCACCAAGGTGGGTGTTGCATGTAGGAAGATGCAGAAGGTGGGATCGATTACTAAGTTTTCGAGATTGGACCGCTATGGGACCTTAATGAAGCTGACCCCTATTATAGTGAAAGTGTGCAAATTCTACACAATAAAGGTGGCTTTATTCCTTTCCTATGTAGAACATATACAACTGTGCAGAATAATTAACAAGTTAATCCAGAGAGTAGTTCTCCTTACAATTGTTGGATCCAGGTGGCAACAATGCAAATGAGAGTAATAGCTTCTTACTGTGATGGGATACAAGTGTCAATAATCTAAATGAGAGCATGTTGCAAGAGGGTGCTAGCACCTCCATTTTAATGAGTATGTGGAAGGGAAAAGGGAAGCCAATGTATGTTATCAAATATTACACCTACAAGAATATAGTAGATGTCAACCTTGAGGACAATGTTGTTTTGAAGAGGGTTGTATTGTTACGACTTAGATAAAGGAAAGTTAGTTAGTAGTAGTTAATTGGTTGAGGTTGTTATAAGTAGTTATACTATTATGTTGGTTAGTAGGTGGTTAGTGATCATTTCTCTCTCTTATCCTAAGTGTACAATGAACCAATAAATAAAGGTTTCATTCCTTATGAAAATATCTTTTATCAACTTAAAAAATTGAGTGGTGTAAACCATTGTAAGAGCATATGCGTATCCGCTCTTGTGTATCATTTTCTTTGGAGAGATTCTCTCCTATTATTTCTTATCTTTTTTCTAAATATTAGTGTCCTTCCTCTAAATCCTTGGAATCAAATTCTTGGGTTCCTAACACTAAATTTACTTGTTATGATCACAAGTATTTTGTCTACTGATATTCCTATGCACTGATGAGCAATCAGCAATGTGAATATCTCTGTACAAACTTTAATCATTTAAGTCATATATACATGTAACATATTTTGGCTATATCATATTTTGCTTTTAAATTATTTATAATTAGATATCCTTGTATGTGTGTTGTATCATATCCTTATGGTACCATGTATCAAGGCCTCTTAGATGTGGAAACATTAATTAATGGGTTGAATGAGACAATAAGGAAAAGAAAAAATATGAAAGCTAGATTACCTGCAATAGTACACGAACAAGTTCCGTACTGCCAAAACGTGAAGCCTCCAAGAAACACTGATTGACATTGTCTGCACCCCCCTCTACTAACATGCCCAGCAACCCTTGGATGACAGCAGCCGACATGCCAAATGCCCAACCTGGATCAAATGAGCTTGAGAAAAGAGTAAGAGGAAAGCAAGCCGCATCAAAGGCCTCACTGAAGTCCTTCCCCGTAAGGCGATTGCCAGCAAGATCTAGGAAGGTCTTAAAGGCCGATAATCGGAGCTGGGTCTCAACAGCTGAGCTGTGTATGACATTATCACCGCCGTCCTGAAGTTGGGAATGGATGCCAATACATTTCAGAGCCCATTCAGTAAACTTTTGCACCTTAGCACCAGCTTCTGCCTTCAAGACTTCATCTCCATTGCATTCCTGGAGACGCTCGTGCAACCTAGCAAAAAGCAGAGTTCACTTCTGTACTGCAATTATTACAATAAGAAACACACTAAAAAATGCATTAACTTTTTCTACATAATTCAAACCCCTCCATCATATGATAGGACACCTAGGCCCAATCTATATAAGCCTAATTCTAGAAGATTTCTGATGAAGTGTGAAGGGGAGTTAGTTAGGATATTCCCTGATTTCATGGAGTTTCTTATAAGTAGAAGAGAGAGGAAGTTAGATAGGACATTCAGAAAAGTTGTTAGACTTAGAAACAGTTAGGAGAGTTTTCTCTCTGGTTTAGGAGCTTAGCTCTGGTTACGAGTTCATATAACTCTGGTTTATGCTTTCTTTTTCTATTTTACACCATTGTATGAGCTTCAAGCTCATCTTTACCATCCCATAATATACAGTTTCGTTATCATGATTTTACGGGCTCCATCATCATATTACGTCAAAAGGCATATTCTTAGATCACCTAGTTACATACCAGCTGATAGTGTCATAGAGAAATTAGCATCAAATTTTGCTTGTTGATCTTGCATTGCATGAACAATCAAGATTAAAATATAGATAACATTAAGTATGTTTTAATCCTAACAATGCATCCAATAAAACTGCTAAGATTTACTCTCTCATTCTGACGAAACATGTTCTCTTACCCTCTTTCCCCTCTCAAAAATAAAATCTTCAAAACCTTACTCTCTTTCCCCTCTCCAAAATAAAATGTTTAAAACCAACTACGTACTTTATTGATGACTAAAATCTTACCTAGGCATATGTTTACAATATATACAACAGATATGGAAACTTGTACCTCTGAGCCATTACAGTAATAGTATCAACAAGACTCATTGTTCTGCTCTGGCATGCAGAGACACAAGAAGCGAGGAATGAAGTCCTTAGAGTAGCTCTAGTGAAGTCATAAGCACCATTAGCAATGATCTTCCTGATAAATACAGTTATTCCATTAAGCTCTAGTTCGGTGCTCAAGAACCAGATGGAATCCAGTGTAATACACAAAGCATCATTAAGTGTTTGTGGATCAGCAACAATAATCAAACTTTCAGCAAGTTCCCAGTTATGGGAACTCACTGCACCTTGCAACAATCGACCCAATTCAATCCTATCTTGTCTACACAGTTTCTTGTCCAACACAACTTTCTCACTACTCCCAAGCTCACAGTCAATTGTTGCGGCCCTGGATTTTAGCTTCTTGGCATTGCAACAATGATGAGTGGACATTCTTGACTCTGTCCTGATAAATGGTGTTTCTCTTGAGAAAACTACACCGCTATTTTCTCCTTTGTCTGATGCAAAAGCTCGATTTTCATTTTCTTGGAATTCAATTTCGTTGTCTTCTGATTTAATTTCCATATAAATGGGGTTTTCCAGTTGTGCTTCATTCATCACAAAGAAATAATTACTCGCCTAGACAGATATCATGTGCTCTTTATCAAGCCCGGTGAAGCTATAAACCGTTGTTCACAGCACAAGAGAGAGAATCCATGCTGAATGTAAGAACAAATTCATGAAAAGCAAGTACTAAATAGAAAAGGAAAAATTAATAAATCCGTTGATTTGTAGTATAATTTTAGGTTTTGTCAAAAATAAAAAATGTTTGAAACAGCTCTTAGGTCTCAAGGAAAATATAAGAAACAGTAGGTGCGTCCAGAAGTAGACGTACACGTGATCCAAAAACAATCTCGCATATGAAATTGCATAAGAGTAAATAATATCTAATATTGCAAACGTTACGCATGACATGCTGATGATATGCGAACAACATAAGTATAAAAGATTAAGGAATCCAATCCAATCCAAATTGCCCGATCAACCCACAGTTTAACACTATATTGTATTTAGATGAGGAGAATCATTGGATACCAATACCGTATAAATCAGAACTGCACATTACATACAACGATTTCGAAAAACAATCAATAGCTGTGACGGGGAATTAGAATATGTTCAGAAAAGACAATTAATTATAACAGAATAATAACTAGATGTATGTATCAAATCAAAAATAATAACTGCAAGAAAGAAAGAGATCAATATTCAATAGGTAGAAAACCTACCAGATTGCCTGAGAGAAAAATGAAATGAAAAGGTGAAAGAAAACCCACGGCCTCACTTATGAATTTTAATTGTTATTTCAGACGCCAAATATAGATGTAGCATATCCTATTTTAAACTTTCGTTTTTCTTTTTTTCAAGAAACTTTCGTTTATTATTATCGTTAGATTTGTTTTTATATAATAATAATAATAATAATAATAATAATCTCTTAAAACAAAAACAAAAATCAATTATTCAAACTTTAAACAATTCATTTATATTTTTTATAAAAAGGGGGAGAAGATGGAAATTTATAAGGTTCTTCAAATTTTAACTTTTTTAATAAAAAATAAAAATATTATTTCCTTCCTTTTACTATCACATTTGACCATTTCACAACGAAAGAACATGAAATGATAATTTTTCTCTATTATTTTTTTTTAGTTATTGGTGTATTTTTATTTTCATAAATACAAAACAGATAATAATAACTTAAAAATAATGTATATTGTCTACCAAGAAAGAAATAAAAATAATGTACATTGATTAAAGTGTATAAT
>JBBPBT010001011.1:5256042-5266474 GCA_037974875.1 Cicer bijugum
AATTATATTAGCAAGTTAAATTATTTATTTTACATGTTTCATAATAGAGAGCACAATAATCAAAATAATAACAATGAAGAAAACAATATTATACTATTATGAGATTACTCTTAGTTAATATAAATAGAACGTTTTATGACAATAAATAAAAAAGTAACTTATATACTTATTGAATAATAAAATTCTTTTAATTTTAAATTTTTACTTTAATATTTACGGTTATTTATTTTTTTATAGAAGTAGTTATGGATGATAGTTGAATAAATGTTAAGTGTAGTGTATTAAAAATGTGCGGTGAAATTTTTATAATTTATTTATAAAAAAATCCCAAATATGAAGGAAATTTTTACAATTGTTAAATAGAAATTAGTTACCTTTTGAAGAAATAAGAGATAATCTTATTTGTTATGGGATTTTCTGTTATAAAAAATGGAGAGGATGTGATCAGTGGCGGATCTTAAAAAAAATATTTGGGGAAGCTGAATTAACTGAAATATTATAATTGAAATTTTTAAAAGTCATATAGTTTTTTTTAGAGTATCACACAATTCATACATAGTAGACAAGTTGAAAAAAAATTAGAATTTTAATTTTCACAAGTTATACGATTTTCACAATTTTCACAAGTCACACAATTTTCAAAAATCACACAATTTTCACAAGTCACACATTTTTTCACAAATTACACAATTCACACAATTCAATTAAATAAAATATATCCATTTTATAATTTTCATCTTTGTCAAACAAAATTTATTCTTTTTATGTTTAAATATTGTCACTTCTAAAAAAATACACATATTAATTAAAACAATTCACAATTAAAAAATAGTATCACACTATATCATATATCAATGATTAACATAATAGTTAATAGTTGAGTTGCTAATTAGGGGGTTAGAGTTTGTTGGTTAGAGATTAATTAGTTTATATATATCACTATTATTTTGATAATATATATATAAAAGAAATTAAAAAATATAACTGATGTTGTGCCTTTACTCCTCAAGAAGATCCGCCACATTTGTTAAACATGACAAATGTATAACTTGTATTTGTGCTAATTTGAAAAATACATATTCTTGTGACAAATAAGATACGTCACAAGAATTCTCTGAATTTCTATTCGTAATATTCCAAGATTTGTCTATAATCGACATAACAGGAGTTTGATTTATTTTATCAAATGCTTGTTCATTTTTTTTTTTTATTGTAAATAGATTTATTTACATTTAAAATTTTGTATACGTATTACTATTATGTTGAATATTGTAACAACCACTATTGTTGATTTATGGAGATAAGTACGTAATTTTTTTAAGTTTTTATTGATTGTATTTATTTATTTATATTTGTATGATAACAAATTACAAGTTGTTATTGATTATGTTTTTAATGTTCATCATAAAATAAAAAATTAGGATTAATTTGCTATTGCCTGTGTTTTTTTTTAATATTTGTTAACTCGATATCATTTCATCCAGATTAAACTAAAGAAGTTTAAGAACAATGTGTGAATTTTATTTTGGAATTAATTGAAAAAATTGACAATGCTAATATATGTCTATTGAATATTGTTAGATTTTGTACTTTTGTTAATGGACATCTAAATCATTTTTCATCTCGTCAAGATTAGTTAAAAAATGTGAGACATTTTCTTTGTATTCTATATTTTATATGAACTTATAATATTGTATATCTTGGTTATCATATAGTTATTAAAAATTTGGTTGCAATTACAAAATTTTGATTTGAAATTTAATACAAAATATTGTATGTATGTATGGATAAGAGCATAATAACAAAATGAGAAATTTATTAAAAAAATTATTATTTTAACTATATTTATTAAGTTTGTTGTTCAAAAGATACGACCTAAAAATATGATTTGTTGAACTGAATTTAAGATGTTTAAATCGGTTAAATTGACTTTATTAAGTCGGTTCATGAAACGAGTTAAAAAACAACATCTTTATTAAGTTGTTTGCTGATAATTCGAACACGAACCAACCTAAAATGTACATGTTAACCGACTTAAAAAAAAAATATGACTTCACTAAAATTCACCATTAAAATAAAGGCAATTGTTCTTAGAGATAAAAGAAAGTTAAATTACTAATTTGTTACAAACAAATATTAAAGTACTACACAAAATTTTAAAATTTTGCCCTTAAAACACGATAATTTTTATTTCTTTCGTAAAAATTAAAATAGTTCTTAAGCTTTTGATGATAAAATTATATTTAATAATTGAATTAAAATCAAATTTTATAATATTAATTTACTTTTTGAATATATGTAATATACTTAGTTAAGAGGGGAATGAACCTCACAAACCACGATCAAAGAATATATGTTATTAACTCTCATTTTCGCAAATAAATTTGCAAAAGCATTTCATTCAAAAAAATATATAACTTCACATGATTTTTAACATATTTTCATAAGGATGATGGTAATAGATGTTTTTCATAGTCATGAGTTGAATAATGTGACTGCCAATCCGAGAAACAAATAACTCTCATGCAACATATTTGGCAACAAAATTTAACGTTAACAAAAAGTGTCTGAATTATTATTTTAAATAAGAAATGTCTCAAATTTCGTTCACTAATATAAGTAAAATTTAACTACTTTTAAATCATTTAATTTTTGTTTTCTTAATATGTCATTTATTTAAATAAAAAATATTTAATATTGATAACTAAGTGTTTATCTTAAAAAAGGACAACTTAATAAATTTAACTTGTGTTTTACCTAACATCTAAAAATGTAATCGCACTAAACTAAATGTCATAATAATCGTGAAAGTAGTTTTTTTTAATTATAAGAGTAATCAAATAGTTATGTAAAAAAGATTAGTAAATTGGGGGAGTATAAATATCTTTGTTACTATTACATGAGAACAAATTTATAAATTTAAATTGAAAATATTTTGAGGCCCATTTCAAGTAGTCTTCTAGAAATTTTCAAAAACCAAAATTAGTTTAACTTTAAGTTTCAATTTTGGATTTTAGTTTGGAGTTTTAATGATAAATTAAAATTTAGTTTTTATTTTTTTTATTTTTCAGTTAAGTCACGGTTTATCTCACCTCACTATTAATTCACCCATTATAATAAATATTTATGCATAAAAATAATTAAAAATAATAAAAGAAATATAAATGAGATATATAAAAAATAAAAAATATAATCCAACCAATAAACATGGAACTACAAATAGTGAAGGACAATGAAGTAAAGCAACATCGCCAATAAAAATGGCGGACTTTTGTTGGTTTCAATCATAAATGTAAAATAAAAAGTTAAACAAATTACATAGTATATTATATATTTGAATTATAGATAATATAACTAATTTTTACAAAATACATAATTATAATGACTAAATAAATTTAAAATATATAAGAGATTTTATAAATTGCAATTATTATCTACAAAATTTTATATTCTAAAAATGGTGTGCATTTAATTCTTGACAAAATTTATAGTAGAAATACATGTTTCAAAATAAAAAAATCTACTTGTGGTTTTGATTTTGAGTAAAATACCATTTTGAAATTGTCTGAAAAACCAACTCAATCCAAAAATAGGCAAACGAATTAGTTTTCTCCCTTAAACTCTCCATGACCATTAATATACTCACACAATCAGATACAAACTCAAATTGTTTGAGTATAATTTATAATAAAGAATTAGAGTTATATATAGCCTTCCTTTATATTTTCAAATAATCTGCGACTTTTTCAAATTCTTCAATTTCATGAAATTGGAATCTCAATCTATGCCTACAACGAAATCAGGCGGCACCCACACATGCATATAAAATGATAACATTATAAAACAAGGTTAATTATAATTAATACAATAATATAATAGCTATTAAACAATAATAATATTAAAATAATATTTTCTATCGAGAAGTGATTAAAAAGTCATTAAACATTTTTAAAAGCAAATATTTATGAAAAGTCTTTTTTTTAAAAAAAAAATATTAACTCAGTGGCTTCAGATGCAAGTGTTGGGCAAATTTCAACACCCTTATCTCCATGACACCTTTGATATCGGAGAAAACTCCCGCTTATCAAAGTGAATTTTTTCTTCAATATCAAAACGCAAATGTGGACTATATTGCCATGTCTGCATAGCTAATTAGTATTAAATGATTTTCTTTAATTCATATAAAAAGAATATTTTAAAGAGCATTACAACCACAAAAAAATGTAAATAATTGAACAGATTATTGTTGAGTTTTTGCACAGGCCACCCACCATCTTAGGACAACCCTGACTACCTAAATACCGGGCATCAGAACTTAAACTCATTCAGTGCTAAATTAGAAGCTACTTATGTACAAGATTTTAAGAAATAAAATTTTTGCACTCCCCAACTTTCCTATGCCTTGTCTGTTGCTGTGGCTGTAACCTTTAGGCTTTAACTTGTTTGTCATTTTCTTTCTATTTTCCCAATGATAAAAAAAATATCAGTGAAGTTGAGGTAATGAGTTATCGTTATACAAGCCAAATCGAAAATATAACTGCATCGAGGCTTTTACCACATCTAAATTTCGTTGGATCCATTTATTCAAGCCAATTGAATATGTATCGAAAATATCTGATTAGACAAAAGTGTGTCTAAGTAAAAAAATGAATGCAAGGCAGTCTCAATCGAGCAATTAGTTAGAATACTACTTAGACAACTACTTAGACAATCGACCACATTCTGTGAACTACGCCACTACAAATTGGAAAGAATGTGTTTTCAGACAAAAAAAAAACTTCGAAGTCGCTTGGCCTTTTGCCAGATGCATAACTAACTTTAAGATGTCTCATCTGATAACTATAATTTCCCAACTTACAATGATGAAAACCATCT
The DNA here is from genome assembly GCA_037974875.1 of Cicer bijugum. NCBI lineage: Eukaryota > Viridiplantae > Streptophyta > Magnoliopsida > Fabales > Fabaceae > Cicer > Cicer bijugum. Next base: position 5,260,918 of record JBBPBT010001011.1, read on the forward strand.
ATACAAATTTTTAGGATTTAAAATTATCTTACAGGAATTCAGTGCAATTTTCCCACACTGCTAAGGAATTAGCTGGACTTGGAAGAAGTATCGACCAGTCAAATTCAGTATTGCATTAAGTAACAAGTATTGAAGTACCCATTTTTAACATAAAAGTTGCAGGAAGATTCCCAGGATATCCTTAAATGTCCCATCTTTTCTTAATCCGAAACATCAAAGCTGAAGATTTAATGTCATCTTGTGGCACTTGAAGCATGAATTGAACTTTCATCTTCATAGGAGCTGTTTTTGCTTTCCCACCTTCATCTCCAACCTGAATGAAGCTATTGTCACTTAAGAATTGTAGACACGATAGCTTATACCTTTCATGCTACTCACAATGATTCTGGATAGTTTCTCGGTATGCAGATGAGAGACTAGTTTCCAAATAGTGAAAAAAAGGATTCTAATTTAATAGTTTTGAGAGATTAAATTAGTAGAGTTTTGAAATTACAACAAAATTCCAACAAAAAAGGAGATAAAACTATTGACAATAATGTTAATACTGAAACAAACGGGTAAAGCAATATGCCATTTTACCTTGACGATCTGCTATGGTTCAAAAAGGTCAGGAAGGAGTACATGCATGATGCATCCCTTATATGCAGGAAGCTGTATATCATGTGATGTCTAAAACTGTAAAGTTCCAATGTAGGTGCAATATATCTATAATGGTAGCAACAATTATAATCCAAAATATAGGAGCTCATACCCAACAGACAGCTTAATGTATGGCCACAATTAGAAATGCACAACTACCAGTATTTTAGTTCATTGATAGGAGTATTTGCTTATGGCATCAATGATATTTGTTATGAAAAACACAATTGCAAAATGAGACACATACCCATAGGGATGCCCAGCCAAGGCGAACCTCGGAATCATAACCAGCTTTAAATTTGAAATCCTCGCCGTAAGTATGCTTGTATACAGCACTCCAATAGTTGGAATCACAGTTGTACCAGTAACTATCCATAAAGCATTTTAAGAGCCTTATCAGCAAGGAGACGAGCTTATTATTTTAAGGGTCTTATTAAAAAAATGTTCTAAGGGTACTGGATAAGTAACTTAATACATTTTATTAAATGTTTTCAACTAGTTAAGAAAGCAAGCAACAGTTATTTTTTTCCGATAACTAAACGAGTTCCTTTTCATTAAATCCTTTCTATTTTTGCTTTCTTAACCAATGCAGTCAGGTACTAGTTAGCATGCCATTTATATGAAAAGTTGCACTGAAATGCTAAAGAGCAAAAATTTCAGAGACTGCAATTTACCTTCCGAATAGTTAATCAAACAGGGATATACAGCAACAGCAGCCATGATGACACAGATCAACTTCAGTACTTTTTTTGTTTTTACTTTACCAACAGCTGGGATTTCATGATAACTTACAATTGTACAATTCATGATCACTCTTAACTTACAATTGAATAAAGTGAATAACGTGATCACTTTATTCACTTTGTTTTATCTTGTCAGGAAGTGAGCGTGTAGAATTAGTTTGGTTTCCATACACTATAACACCTTTACCCAATAAACTCTGACTATGTCTAAGTGTGTGTTTGGTTATGCAGTGACAAAACTTGATTTTGAATGATTTGATTTTGTAAAATTGATTTTAGTTAAAAGTGGGTTGAATGTAAAGTGATTTATATTTGAATATATTTACAGAAAAGTGAATTGAATAATAAATTTCAATGTAAAAATCTGTTTGGACTTAAAAGCTATAAATCTAAGCTTTAAGTTATAATTAATTCTGGAGTCAAAATCAATTAAACTCGATAACACTCAAACATGTCAAAATCATTTTATCACCTCCAGAATCAATTTTGGCTCTCCCAAAAGAGAAACCAAACATGCAGTGAAAACATGTGTAACCCATGTGAAATTCCTAACCCCCACCTTGCAAATAAAACACTAAAATAAGGGCTCCAATGAGTGTCTTTGGGCAAAATACCCGGCTATTCTATTCCATTGATGAACATGTCCATGCCCTAACTAATCAATGTGTATATCCATTGAAGAGACAAAGGAAAAATCAACAAACTAGAACAAAGATCGAAAATACTAACAATCAATTACTTTTAGGTTGAATTCAGTTGGCGGATGCTATCAAAGGAGTAATTAATTGGGGTAAGCAATCTAATTTTGTTTTTGATTACTCAGTGTTCAAAAGCAAATTCCAGGTGCTACCATTATAGAGTAATCAAAAGGTGTAGTACATTGTAGTTGATCACTATGTATTGTTCCAAATGTCAAGTAATTGTTTGAAGTAGTAATCAATTAATGAACATTTCCCGGAAAAGGAGTCAGTGATTCATGTGAAAATTTCAAGTAATAGAAAAACAGTTTTCTCTATAAGCATTTAAATTATTCATATGATTTTGAGTAGGCTTAAATATATTATTGAACTCTCATTTATGCACTTTTTTTGTTTTAGTCACTATAAGTTTTTTGTTTGATTTTTGTCCTTGTAATATAATTTTGTTCGTTTATTATCCTCTTTTGTTTTAGTCATTGTAAAATTGGTTTTTATTACAATGAGTCCCTGCAATATATATAATATTTGATTTTAGTCCCTAAAGTATTAGAGATATAAGGAATTGTAGGGACCAATTTCAATAAAAACCAAACAGGTAGTTACTAAAACTAAAGAACAAGGACAAAAAATAAAACAAAAATATTTACAACGACAAAAATTAAAAAAAAAATAAACTTACACTGACTAAAACAAAAATGTGCGATTTTGCAGAGACCGATCATATATTTAAGCATTTATGAGTATAACAGAAACCTTCAAATATGACAATTCAAAGCTTCCCCAATTACTAGCACATGACAAGTGCAAAAACGGAAAAAATTGTTTAAAATTTGATCTCGTGTGTCTCTTCGTATTGGTGAAAGATCCCTTGTGATCAATGTTAGTGGGACCGCAAGTTGGATTGTGTAATCGCGTGAAGAGAGGGTAGCGTGCGGCGATGCGAGATTGCAAGTAGTATAATCGGTGTTGGGATCGCGAGTTGGATCGTCGCAAAAGATCCCAATCTGGGCTGGTTTTTTTGTTTCTAAAAACCTTAATTTTTTAAATGAATCCGGTGCGGGCCGGGTTAGTAATAAAACCCAGTTTTTGAAAACAAAAATAGAAGGACTGAGAGACGCTTCTCAAGAAGTTTCCTTTGTTCTCTTCTTCTCGCACACGCTTCCTTTCCCTTTACCCCTTCGTTTTCTTCTTCCTCCACTGAGAAGCCGTCGTCACTGTGATTGAGACGCCACGCCACCTTGTTCCTCCTTAGGTGATTGCTACGCAACGTTGTTCCTCCTCCATTGTTTCTTTTTTTGTGTTGGTACTTTGTTTCTTGGTTTATTGCTTTGTTTCGGTTTTTGTGCGTTGTTGCCTAGTTATTTCACTTTTTCAGTTATCTATGAACTTATGAATTAATGGTTTATGAACTTATTAATTTATGGTTATAAACTCAGTTTAGTTTTGTGATTTATAGGTTATTTTCTCCATCAATGATGATTTCTATGCATGTATGTTCGTAACTATATATATTATATATAAATATTAATTTTTTTCCTCTATTAGCAGGATCTTACTATCCGTGCTAGGATCCCCGAGTTACGATCTTTCAACCTCCTATCGATCTTGCATATACTCTTGATATTTAAAACATTGCTTGTAATAGGTTAGATAAATTGAACAGATTGAACTATGTATGAAGTTGGAATCCTTTCCGTCTAAAGCCTTTTCCCGAACTCAATTAAGAACTTTTACCATCTATGATATAACTGGTAGCAACAAAAACAGAGATATAAATTGGAAATTCTTAAGAGCGGTGTTCGAAGTTCTAACCTTAATTTGTCGGAAGGGCCAAGCCTTCGCTTGAAGGCAAATGACAAAGCATTTGAAGGGAGAGAAAGTATTGGAAGAAATGACATTTCTTCGTCCTGCATTTAGTTGAAACATTCAACACTGATCTCAAGTGCGGTGAGCCAACAACAAAGTAGCTAGCTACCTACCTTGTAGCGGTATCTTAATCTCAAATCGTCATCCTTGTAGTGGGCAGTGCAAACACCGTTCAAAAATTGACCCTTAAGAATCCCACTAACTGACAACAAATTCTTGACTTGTTGCTCCTCCTCCTCCTCCACCTCTTTCTCTTGTAGCGAAACTTCACCTAGAGGAAATCTGAAGGTTGCTTTGGGCTGCAAAATGAAATTCAAATAGTATTAGTGGAGGCAGGCAAAGAAAGTGAATGGTCTAAAACAACGCACACACCAATCCAGCGGAAGGAACTGCTGTTGATAGTTGAAGTGCATAGCCAGGATCAGCGACGTTTGCAACCATGGTAACCTCTCCTTGTTGAGCCTTGACATCGTGAGCAGCTGTGAGTTGCAATCTGGGACCAACTTCAATGGAACTCTTAATGAGAGCATTATGGTCTTCGAGGTCGTAGTGGAGGCTAAGGTACTTGGATACCAAGCTGATCTGAGGTTCCGAGACGTCGCCTTTACTGTTATTATGGAAACATAACTTCAACTTGCCAAGGCTGTCCAAAAACTTACAAGATATTTTATGGAAGAAGATTGAGCTTTCACTATCGAACTCCGTCGTAATTCTCAGGGCCGGCCTCCGAGATAATGAGAACATCGGCAGGTTATGCATATCATTTGTTGACGGCGCCGAAGGATCCACCACCGGGGAGGATGGGACCGTGCAGTTAGGGTTTCCGCCTGAATCCATCTCCACCATCCACTCACAATATTCTCCAACCTTATCTCACTCTTCAACGCTGAAATTGAAATCAAATCATCGACTCGAGTACTTTTTTCTTTTTTTTATTAAAATCAAAATTACATAAAAGAAAAACAAAACATTTTGAGTTAATTCCTAATTCTTGGAGTATTCTATTTTTTCTCTTATTTTAAATATATTTTTCTTCTTTTTTCTTTTACCAAATTATACCTAACTAAAGTTTAATTTATTTATTTAGTAAACTCAATTTTCAATTCATGTTCAACTTCATAAATCTCGTTCAACTAATTAATTATCAAATTAAGTATCAAATTATTTTTGAATTGGTTCAATTTATTGTCTAAATTAATTAGTTAAAAATAAATATATGTCTTATAAATATAATTCAATTGATAGTTACAACGATGTAAATATAAAACATTAAGTTTGAATTTGAAATTTTTCATTTCTCTACAATCAAGGTGTTTGAATTTGATCACTAGATTATTTGATAAAAAAAAATATATGTATGCATTTATTATATTGGTCTCTTAAATATTATCTTAATAAATTTATGAAGTAATTTTATATATATGAAAAATAAAAATAAAATGCTAAAAACATTTATTATTAATGTATCAACATTATTATATTATCCATCAACGCAACATAAAATATCAATACATCATACCACATAACATAGATGATCGAGGAAAATAATTATAATTATCCATCAATTTTTTTTTAAACATCAATCAAATTTTATTATTAGTAATTATATAC
>JBBPBT010001011.1:5271919-5290383 GCA_037974875.1 Cicer bijugum
AATAAAATTTAAAATTAATTAATAATTTCTAATACAATTTATTTAAAAAATATATAAATGATATATATATATATATATATTATTTAATCTACAACAAATTAAACACGTATATTTTCTATAAACATTTGATAATAGACGAAGCTATACAATCAATATCATGAATTTCTTGCACTTATAATATAGTATAAATTACTACATTGTTTGGACTACATGCGAGAAAATAATTAAACTTAAAAGAATCAAATATATAATTTTGTTTCAGATTTGATACAACTTTGATTATTAACATGAAATGAGAAAATATTCTGAAAATCATATAACGTGCAAAGATCTACCTACTATTCTGAAAATTTATAGGTTTATCGATGATTTAAGAGGAAAAAACGCACGGGGATGTTAACAAATATCAAAAGCATTTATCAAAAGACGAAAAAAAGGAAAGTTTGAATTTATATATTTAGCAAGAACGGTTATTAACATTGCATTTAAATACATGCCAAAATTATAATAGTTATTAATTTGTGAAAAAAATCGGGGAAGACAGCAACTCGCGTCACTCAGTGAGTGCATTGCGTTGAGTTTGGATGTGTTAGTAAAAGAAAGGAAACAACAATTCCTGTCCGTAAGCTTGCAGTATGCGACGCCTTATTTATCGGTCGTCAATCCCCTCTATCGGGAGACCCTTTCCATCATGCAAATTCTATTTTCAGTTTGTCTCTCTTGTAATTATCATACAAAAATTGAATTCAATCGAAGAAAGAACCTCCTAACCTATCATGGATGAGCGAATTGACGAGGATGAGAAGGAGAAGGAGTCCTTGGCTGCCGCCGGGTTGAGCTCAGTTCCACCTCACCGCAAGGCCCATTCTTATAGCCAACAAAGAGGCACCTCCACACACAAACGCCATCATCGAGTCCGCAAGCACAGTCTAGATGACAGCCGTATATCGAATAACATAATCGATTCTTTTTACGAGTCAGACTCGGATGACGACTTTTTCCCCCATTCATCAAATCATGCCGCTGCTGATGAATACATCGAAGGGATTTCGGATGATTCGTCTTCTCAGTATCAGCCAATGCAGGAATTTATTGGCAGCGGAGGCGGAACTGGAGTGTTTAAGGCTCCCATTAGAGCTGCCGTTCACCCCGGGAGACCACCGTGCCTTGAGTTAAGGCCCCATCCGTTAAGGGAGACTCAAGTGGGGAAATTCCTCAGAAACATTGCCTGTACCGAAACACAGCTTTGGTCTGGACAAGAATGTGGAGTAAGGGTGTGGGAGTTTCGAAATGCCTATGAACACGGTTGCGGTCTGGGTGGAAGGGTTAGAAGGGGCGATGAGGACGCTGCTCCATTTTATGAATCTTGCGATACCTCCCCCACATTATGTTTGACTGTCGACAACGGGAATAGGTTGGTTTGGAGTGGCCATAAGGATGGCAAGATTAGGTCATGGAAAATGGATCAACAATTTTCTACCCCCTTTAAGGAAGGTCTTTCTTGGCAGGCACACAGAGGTCCCGTTCTTGCCATGGTCATAACTTGCTATGGCGATCTCTGGTCAGGTTCTGAAGGGGGTATTATTAAGATCTGGCCATGGGAATCCGTTGAAAAATCTCTTTCCCTCTCTCCAGAAGAAAGACATATGGCAGCCCTACTTGTCGAGAGATCTTTCATTGACCTCAGAATTCAAGTCACAGTAAATGGTGTCTGCAGTATATCTTCTCAAGAGGTTAAGTGTTTGCTGTCTGATCATATTAGAGCTCGTGTCTGGTGTGCTTCCCCTCTATCCTTTTCACTCTGGTATTCTATTTCAAACTTCACTTTTCCTTCTACTAGTTTAGTTTAGTCTTTGTGTTTCCTTCTACTCCAACTTATATATTCATAACTTGCAATCCATCATTTTAAAGGGATGCCCGTTCAAAGGACCTTTTGAAAGTATTTAACATCGACGGTCAGCCAGAAAATCGAGTTGACATGTCGTCGGTGCAGCAGGATCAAGCAGTAGAAGACGAAATGAAGGTGAAGTTCGTTTCCAACTCAAAAAAAGACAAGTCCCAAAGTTCGAGTTTTCTGCAGAGGTCACGTAATGCAATAATGGGAGCTGCGGATGCTGTCCGTCGAGTTGCAACCAAGGGAGCTGGGGCATTTGTTGAAGATACTAAAAGAACAGAAGCCCTTGTGCAAACAAGTGATGGGATGATTTGGAGTGGATGTACAAATGGCTTACTTGTGCAGTGGGATGGCAGTGGAACCCGTTTGCAGGATTTTAATCGCCACCCTTGTGCCGTTCAATGCTTCTGCACTTTTGGAACACGAGTATATGTAGGCTATGTGAGTGGTATTATCCAAGTACTGGACTTAGAAGGCAATATAATTGCAGGATGGGTTGCTCATAATAGTCCTGTGCTTAAATTGGCTGTTGGTAACGGTTCTGTGTATAGCTTGGCAACTCATGGCGGCATACGCGGATGGAATATTGCATCCCCAGGCCCTGTTGACAACATAATAAGATCAGAGCTGGCCTCAAAGGAACTTACTTATACAAGACGACACAATATCAGAATTTTGATTGGCACATGGAATGTTGGTCAAGGTAGAGCTTCTCAAGATTCACTTTTGTCGTGGTTGGGGTCTGTTGTATCAGATGTTGGCATTGTTGTGGTTGGTTTGCAAGAGGTGGAGATGGGTGCTGGTTTTCTTGCAATGTCTGCGGCAAAAGAAACTGTAAGACTTTATTCACATGCTTAATTATGCATTTGAACATTAAATTAAGTTTTGTGTTAAGCCTTATTTACTTTATATGTAAAACTACCTTATAAATTGATGGATGATTTTGTGTTGGAAACATAGTTTAGACTTGTACTTAAAGAAAAATTGTATAGACACATAAACTTTGTTCCATTTTGAAGGAACCACCATTAGATCAGAATATACAGACATGATATGATTATGGGTTGGGCCTTACCAAAAGAACATCTGGCCCCACCCATAATTTGCAGAGGGGAGTTTAAGCAGAGAGTCAAACTAGGGTTTTAGCCGAGAGTAAAGTATATGAAGTATTTTGGTGCAAACAAACATTGGAACCACATAGTTTTCGTCCAAGTAGAAGTGAAACAGAGTATGTGGGGTGCAAGTTTAGCAAGAGGCACAAGTCAAATCAAGTATGTGGAGTGCAAGTTTAGCAAGAGGCACACGAGTCTAAGCTTAGGGGTGTATGAAAATTGTTAAAAAACGAGAAAAAAATCACTTTATACCTTCAAAACAAATAATGTAGATAAATGAGATTGCCATGCCTTGTTTGACGATGCCCATGGAGGAATCATGTGATGAATAGTTTCCATTTAAAATGTGGAAATAATGGAAATTTTATTTTATTGAATGGTTGAGAATAGGAGAAGAATTATCTTTCAAGTGTTTCTCCTTCATACACCCCTAAGCTCGGAGCCTTAGACTTGTGTGCCTCTTGCTAAACTTGCACTCCAGGAACTCTGTTTGACTTCTACTTTGGCGAAAACTATGTGGTTCCAATTTTTGTTTGCATGTCTCTCTATCTTTGATTTATTTGGAAAAAGCATGCATTGTGACACCGTCTCATTGGTATGTTTAGTAATAGTAATCAAGTTGATCTTTGATGCATATGTATAGTTTTAGGAAAATAGGAAAATCCTCTGTATCTTCAGCTTGTCTTCTCAACAATAGAAATAGAAATTAAATTAAAAAAGAATAAATTCTTTTATTTTTAATTTTAAAATTATTTAGATAAATGAAAAAAGGCCATGTGTACTTATGAGCACATGCAGATCATGCGATGAATGATTTTGTTCAGTTGGTGGACAAAATAGTCTGTTGGCAGGTTTCAAAAATTTAAGGACCTCTCCGGCTCTCACCCAGTTTAAAATATTTATGCTGGCTATTTTAAGATGATGTAAAGTTTAGAATGCTGTATATTTTCCCTTGTGCTTATACGTTACCATATTCAGTTTGCAGATTTTGATGGTGAAAAAACAGTTTTGTCAAATTTGAAATAAAAAAAGGAATTTGGTCTAGGAATTTTGTTTAACACTCTCATTAAAGATAGTACTGTATATTGCTACCGTAAAATAATGATGCTTCCAAGTGGTTGCAGCTGTAGCTATTTTCTTTTCTAAAAAAGAGAAAGTCAAAATCATGTGTATTTGATTATCAGAAAAGAAACTAATGTAAATCCAAAGAACAATTGTGTAATGTGTATAGTCTATCCATGCATTTACTGTCTATATAACAATTGTAGGTAGGTCTAGAAGGAAGTGCAATGGGGCAGTGGTGGCTGGATACAATAGGAAAGGCCTTGGAAGAAGGAAAAGCTTTTGAGCGTATGGGTTCTAGGCAGCTTGCTGGCTTGCTTATATCTCTTTGGTGAGTGAGTGTAAACCAATTAGTGTGATAGACTTCCCACTTTCTCCCTATAATGTACTCTGGATTTCTATCTTTGGTAGTGTTTCTATGCTTATATTATGAGTTGACATTCCTCAATTAGGGTAAGAAAGAATCTTAGAAAACATGTTGGGGACATTGATGCTGGAGCAGTCCCATGTGGTTTTGGACGTGCAATTGGCAACAAGGTTTGTTTTCATTTCCCTGACTACTTGATATTTGTTTGATAAGAACATAATACTCTAATGCTGCCATTGGAATCCAGTACCGGTCTGTTTAAATTTCTGAGTCATTATGACTTCAGCCCTTTGTTCCAATGAATCTCAAGGGGAGGAGATCATGTGGTTAAAACCTCTCTATAGTAACTACTTTTATCTTGATTATGTGTGATGTATATTCTTGTTACCGTTGTAGCTAGTTGTAAATTCCATCCAGTTAGTTCAATCTGTTTTCTCCATATTTGGATCATGGTTAAGACATCAGACATATTATTTCAATCTTCAGACTGCTGTTACGGGGTGCGTATAACTGGTCATGTATATATCTCACCAATCATACTACTCTGTCAGCATATAAAACAAGAACTTAAAAAGGAAAGCTAGGGATACCCAATTACAATATTAACAAGAAGAAAGCAATGATTGGAGCAGATAACACATATGAAAAGAACAACCATGGAAGAAATGACAAATGAACACCAATCTTAAAAATTGCACCAGATATCGAACCAGTGAAGACATTATTAGTTCACAGCTTATCGGTTCAATAATTAAACTAGTAATATTTAAATAAATTTGTAGCATTATATTGTATATAAAATAATAAGTTTAACACAGAATGCTAAGACAATAAGTCAAGTCGAAATTTAAATTTAACATAGAATAGTTGTATTATATATCTTGTAAGATAAAAAACAATAATAGTTGTATAAATAATAATATAATAATAATAATAATAATAATCTCTATTTATAGAGAAACATAAACTCAATACTAATCTCTATTTATAGAGAAATATAGACTCAATCTTAAATCAAGAATAAATCATAAAAATAATGAGAGATATTTTAAGATATCTCTATGAATATAAATTGGTCATAGGAAATAACTCAAGATACTCTAATATAATATAATAGATATTATAAGATATTTTCTAATATTCTAACAGTTTGTATGCAAGTATGATTCAGATGATTTAATTTTTTTCCTTTTGGGGATAAATTTAACCTACTTTATCGTGACCTCGAGATGTCTATAGTAATAGTCATTATTGTTGATGTTATTTGTAGAAACTCTAGGTTGCGATCAAAATAAAAAGAAATACATCAATAAATTTATTTAACTTATGAAATTTTTTCCTCTTCATTGTAATGAACACTTACATGGCAAAAATTGATTATGCAGGGAGGAGTGGGGTTGAGAATCAGAGTCTATGACAGGATAATGTGCTTTGTGAATTGTCACTTGGCTGCACACTTGGAAGCTGTTAATCGGCGAAATGCTGATTTTGACCACATTTATCGAAATATGGTCTTCAGCCGATCCTCCAACCTACTCAATACAGCAGCTGGTATGGTACCATACCTGTTCTTGTCTTGCTCTCTTGCCTTCTCCACATATTTTTTTTGGCTACTTTACTCTTCTGGCTTGCCATTGGTCCTGTCTGTTGCAGCAGGTGTCTCTACTTCTGCTCATATGCTTCGTGGTACAAATGTGAGTCTATTCTTAGTTGCTTACAGTTTTTGACTATCTCCCTGCTCTCCATCAATATTATTACCATACAGTTACACGACCTTCATTGTATCATAGGCTATGGGTGTCAACCCTGAAGAAGCAAAACCTGAGTTATCTGAAGCAGATATGGTGGTATTTTTTGGTGATTTCAACTACCGGCTTTTTGGTATATCATATGATGAAGCCAGAGACTTTGTTTCTCAAAGATGTTTTGATTGGCTTAGAGAAAAAGACCAGCTCAGGGCGGAGATGAAAGCTGGAAAAGTTTTCCAGGGAATGCGGGAGGCAATAATCAAATTTCCTCCAACTTATAAGTTTGAGAGGCACCAACCAGGTTTAGGAGGTAAAAGATGTCATGTCAAGCACTACTGGTGCCCATTTGTTACATGTTGATTTCAATTTTGTTCATCACTGTCTAATGGATTGAAAATTAGCAATTCAATGAACATGGCAGTTTCAACTTTGTCTTCTGTCAATGTGGATTTAACAGTTTGTTTTTTTCGTCACAATGGCTAGTATTGTGTGTAAGAAAAATTAACAGTGGTGTAACTTGCCTACTTTCTTTCAGGGTATGATTCTGGGGAGAAAAAGCGAATTCCTGCCTGGTGTGATAGAATAATATATCGTGATACCCGGCCAGCTGCAGTTTCTGACTGCAATTTAGACTGTCCTGTTGTGTCATCAATTTTACAGTATGTTGCATGGTCAAAATTGTTTTCTATTTTTTGTTTTACCTATTTGCTACAGTTTGTTATCATTGAAACCATTTAACAGGTATGATGCTTGCATGGATGTGACTGATAGTGATCACAAACCTGTTCGATGTAAGTTCAATGTGAGAATTTCTCATGCTGATAGATCAATTAGGAGAAAAGAATTTGGGGACATTATGACATCAAATGAGAAAATCAGATCTATGCTTGAAGAATCATGTTATGTTCCAGAATGCAATGTCAGCCCAGACAATATAGTCCTTGAAAACCAGGAGGCTTCATTGTTGCTTATTACAAACAGAAGTACAAAGGATAAGGCTGTATACAAGATCACTTGTGAGGGTCAGTCTATTGTCAAGAATGATGGAGAAGCACCTGATTATATCCCAAGAGCTGCCTTTGGTTTTCCTAGATGGCTTGAGGTACTATATCTTGATTATTTATGTTACTTTTGTGGGTTAGCAATTGCAAGAAATATTAGTTAGATGCAAATCTGACTACATGTGCAAAGTTTTTGTGGCATATCTTATTCTCTTAAATCAACAATTTTGAATTTTCAGAATAGATAGTGCCTTGCATCGTATTACTTAACACATAATGCATGATTTTCAACCTGTTCAGGTTTATATTATAACAATTTTCGATCAGAGAGTAATACATGGTTGTTATTTGTTAACATAAACTAGGATGCTTTTTCTGTAAGTGAAAAAGAAAATAACCTATTTGTTAAAATTGCTCCATAATAGTTTTATTTCCTTTTGTAAATATAGTTCATGTTTTCATGCTTATTTTTACTTCAAGATGAAGAACCCTGCCGTTTTCACTGACTAAAATTTAGAATAGTTACTGTAGAAAATAATTTTCTTGTTTCAAAGTTTTGAATAAGATACTGGTGCTAATATGTTTAAATAGACTATTCTAAATAAATCTAATGGATCTGATTAATGGACTGAATAGAATAATTACAAATAAGTTGGTGAATGGGTATCTATCATTTTAGTTTGCAAGTAAGTTGGTCGAATCATTTTGTTGGTAGTCCCTTTGTCTATAACACATCTGCTAGTTGATGTCCTGAAGGAATGTAAGCTGTAGTTATCAAACCACTATAGTTTCTCTTTGATGAAATGTTGATCTATCTCAATGTGTTTGTCTTATCATGCCGAACAAATTATGAGCAATATTGATGATCGATTTATTGTTACAAAACAACTTCATAGGACCCTCTACTTTTATCTTTAAGCACAATTTTCATCCATAAAGCCCAAATCCTAAGTTCTATAGATATGAATTCTGCCTCGACATTAGATCTGGCCATAATACGTTGCTTCATATTTCTCCACGTGACAGTTTAAGCACAAGACTATGTAATATCCTGAGGTGGATCTTGTGTCACTCACGGAACCTGCATATTCTGCATCTATATAAGCTTCTATAGTCAAACTTCCACCTCCCTTAAATAAGAGGCCTTTCCCTGGAGCGACTTTGAGATATTGCAAAGACGCGACCTACTGTCTGTTGATGTTTTTCTCTAAGTTCGTGCATGGACTGACTCACAACAATGACTGCATATGCTAAATCTAGCTTGGTGTGAGCCAAGTAAATCAACTTTCCCATTAATCTCTGATTCTGAGCCTTGTCAACCTTAGCACCTCCTCTTCGAAGCTAATCCTGTGCTTTTGCCCTACGGGAACACATGCCGGTTTACATCCAAGTTTGCCTGTTTTTGCAAAAGATCTAGTACATATTTTCTCTAAGAGATACAAATGCCTTGTTTTGAGTAGGCCACCTCAATTCCCAAGAAATACTTGAGTCTTCCAAGATCCTTCACCTTAAACTCCACAAATAGTTTCTCCTTGTCAATGTTTGAAGAAAAGAGTATGAACTTGTTAGAACTGGTAATTCAATGTATGACAAGTACATGTATTATTCACAAAGAAAGGTTGAGCTCTGCCAGTGGGCACGTACTAAACCAGTGTACAAAATTGAAATCAACACTTTTTGGCATTTGAGAGGCCTTATCTCTCCCAGACTATGTGACTTACTGCAAAACTGTTTTCTCACTCCTAATTAACTCCTAATTATCCTTTCCTTTTGTAACTATCTTCCATTCTTCTAACTAACCCTTGTTGCTGCCTTATTATAGCTGTTACAATTATTCATTTCCCTTAAGCCCTTTTATTGGGATCTTGGATACATACACTTGTTTAACTAAAGGGCGACTGTCAGATCTGCAAATCTTTCAAACCTTATTTGTTTTAGCCCATATAAACATTTTCTCAATATGCACACGTGGTTTGTTCCACATGTGGGTCCAAATCTTGGGGGAATCTTTGTATACACTTGTTCCTCTAAGTCTCCATGCAAGAAAACATTTTTTACATTAAACTGGTGTTGATCCTGACCACACTGGGAGCAAGAGGGAGTAAAACGCACACAATGTTCATCTTGGCCACATGGACAAATGTCTCCTCAAAATCGAGGTCATAGGTCTGAGTGTATCCCTTGCCACTAGTCTTGCTTTGTACCAGTCTAGGGTGCCATCATATTTGTGCTTGACTGTGTAGATCAACTTGCAACCAGATCTTATTCAGCACATCACACAATGAAGAGTTTTATAAAAAAATGATATATTTGATTAACGTTTGTTTGCATTACCTTCTCCCCTCGTGCGTATAGTATGGATCATTTTTTTTTTGTTTGAGATTGATTTGCTATTTGTATTTAAATACAACTTTTCGAATAAAAGGATTTTTTTTATTATATAGATCCTTGTGTTTGATTGTTGAGATCAGGTTTAGTAGTTTTTAGCTTGAAATATGCCAAGTTGTTTGACATATCATGAATATACAGGTAAGGCCGACCAAGGGTAGGTGGCCAAACCTTTGCTTTAGGTCTCAAAAATATTATTTATTTTTAAAAAAATTCAGGCCTCCAAATAAAAGCTTATTTACTATTAATATATAAATATTTATATGAAGTTCGTGTAACTCACCTGGTAACCAGTGCATATTCCTGCCATTGTTGTCCCGAGCTTGAATCTCGTTGGGTGCACTTGTCTTTTTTTTCTTTCTTTTTCCTTATTTACATGAAATTCTATAGTGGAATGTAGAGTCCATTGCTATATTATAATTTGTTTCAATAGACAAGTGTTATCTATACTATAATCCCAAAATTTTTTTTTACGGCAAATATGAAGAGAATTTAAAAAATAAATAATCAATTTTTGTTGGACATTTTCTGTGTAAATTTGTTCTTAACAAAACTTTTCTTTTCTACATTAAATTTAAAAAAGTGAATTAAAACTGAAATTTAGATAAGTTCTTATAATATAGATATTATGAAACTCAAAAAAGGGAACTGCATTAAAACAAACTTCATTCAATGAAAGACAATAAAAATACAACAAAACACTATCGTGTCTTATTTTTTTGCTAATTATTATTAAGTTTTTATTTTTTAAATAATAATTAAAATTTTAATTAATGCTAAACATGTGGATTACCGATACATTTTTAATTTCCCCACAATAAATTTTTTTACTTTAATTTTGTAAAATAAAATTTCGCTTCACAAAATAGAGGCCGCATTTTAATTCTCACTGTAGGCCTTGTAAAGATGATATGTTTGTTGATAGTGGAAAGGAAGGGCACAAATCAAGGGATTTTTCTTATTGAGTAAAGGGAGCATGCTTTTAGAAATCATGGACTTATTTAAACTTCCATACACTAATGCCTATTTTAAAATCTCTTCAATTAGGTGTCTCCATCCACCGGCATAATTAAACCTGATCAAACTGTAGAGGTTTCAGTACGTCATGAAGATCTGCATGTCTCCGAAGAATTAGTAGATGGCATACCACAGAACTGGTGGAGTGAAGACACCAGAGATAAGGAAGTGATTTTGGTGGTTCATGTTCAAGGCAGTTCCTCCGTCCAAACTTGCAGTGAGAAGATCCATGTGCGACATTGCTTCTCAGTAAAGCCGGTGAGAATTGACTCAAAATCCAACAGTGCAAGAAGAAACCAAGTAAGCTAACTGCATAGAATAGTTTAAGAATTTTTAGT
This sequence comes from Cicer bijugum, assembly GCA_037974875.1. NCBI lineage: Eukaryota > Viridiplantae > Streptophyta > Magnoliopsida > Fabales > Fabaceae > Cicer > Cicer bijugum. The sequence continues at coordinate 5,282,847 of JBBPBT010001011.1, forward strand.
AGTTCCACTTATGTCTTTTGATTGATGATTTTGGAAATTCCAAAAAATGCCTACAAGGAAGGAAGGAAATGTCAATAGCATAGATGCAAAATATTAGAGGCTTTGTTTAAATTGTTGTTGAACATCCAGAAACACCTGTTATAAGTCTCAGTACAAGTTAGGTTACCATAATTATTTTATTCATTAACTAATGGGAAGCCTACTTTCCTAATAATGTTTATTGTTATTACTCTTTTTACTTGAGTTTTATTCAAAAGAATATATTCACTTCCCTTTTAGTTTTAGATACTACGCTTCTTTTCTAGTCCTCACATGACTTAAAATAAGGGTATTTATCGATGAATGTTTAAAGTCAATGCAATTCACTGCCTTTGTGTTATTTGTTTGAGTGTTTGATACAAGAGCTCTTAATATTGTTTTAGGGTGTTTTCTATGTATGTCTGATTCTGTCCTGTTCCGTAGTGGGAGCCCTTAATATTGTTTTAATTTTAAGGGACAAGTAATATTTGTCCCTGATTATAGGTCAAATTTTTAAACTAGACTGTAAACTCATGATTTACAGGTCTGATTAAGAGCAAGTCTTAGTAGGATATGGCCGCGTTTATCCGAAGTATAAATAAATAAATAGAATAAAAATACAAAAATATTATGTAGTTTTTTTTCTTTTTTTTCTTTTGTCGAGAAATTGTCATTTAGTTATGTTTAAATGAAATAAGTTCATGTTATTAGGAAATTTTGATTTTGGTGAATAGTAAATATATTATTGCACTAGAATTTCTCTTTATATATAGGAGTTTTATTTTTATTTTTAATTCTTTCATAATATAGTAGGACATTGCTATAGGAGAGAGTGATAATACATCATTTTGTATGTTTAGTGTGTTATTTAAAAAAAAAATGTGGTGTTATCAAATAACCAAAATATAAGGTGGGGAAGTAACATGGACATGCATTTTGAGTTGTTTTGTATTATCTAGGTTCTTTTCTATAAGAAGACCTCTTTTAGGGATGTCAATTAGTCCATATCTCATTGGATATCTAAAAAAAAAAATCCATAATGGGTAGGGTAAAAACCCGTATAATGGATATGGGCACGAGGATGGGTAATTACCCCGCAAAATTAATCGGGTATAAGTGGGGGTACGGATACTATAGTACCCACTCCGCCCCGCACCTGCACTTAAATAAATATATTATTTATTCATTTATTATATTAATGTTTAATTTAATTAATTGTTTTTCTTTATATTTTAATATCTATTAATATTATTGAACCATTACAATATTTATAATCAAATCAAAAGATAAACGTTTGTAAACTTTTTAAGAATTTGATTATGATGAATAGTTAAATAATTTTGACTTTATAACTAAGAGTTATATCTTATTAACTGTGTCTTTATAACTATACTTGCAACTTCTTATAAATTGTTTTTACTGATATCAAATAATATTATCGTAAGAGTTACAACTTCATAAAATATTATTATGGATATTTGAATGTGTATTGTAATGAGTGTTCATTTGAAATGTTTTGAGTTATAAAATATTTTGGTTTATAATACTTTATAATTGAATTTATGATATTTGGATAATTTTTAAATTTAATTACAAAATAATATTTTATCGATCTATTTTAATCAAAGTGTGGGTAATGGGTATGGATACGGACATTTAGGTATCTAGAGGGTTAGGGTACGGGTATTAAAGTTGATACCCAAGAGGGTACGGACACGGGTATGATTATTTTTTTAAACTGCGGGTATGGGTACAGGTACTATAGTATCCTACCCAAACCCTACCCATTGCCATCCCTAACCTCTTTTATGTTCTTTTATAAGAGACGTTGTAGTGTATTTAAGCCCATTAAAGTTGATATTTTTGATTCATAGAAAAGAACTTTTAAAAGATTATTGAAGTGTATTTAAATCGATATAAACTAATGTATTTGATTCGAAAAAAGAATGATAATCGACATCTATATATATATATATATATATATATATTCACACTATATATTTTTTAACCATAAGAATTCAATCTAGATGCAATGTCGTGCAAATGATCTCGGAACCATCCCTGCAAGGGTTGTTCAGGTAAAAAAAATCTTTTTGATATGTTTTAACGACAATAAATCTTATAAAAAATAATTAAGTTGTATGAATAATGATTTACTATTGATTGCACTTGAATTTTATTTAAAGAACATGTTAGTGTGACTTTGCGAAGTTGTAACTTTGTTTTTTCAAAAAATGCGACGAACAAACACTAACACTTACGGCAAACCTCCCATGGCTGAAGATTGTTTGTGTTTAATATTATAGTTTGAAAACACAGTTTGAAATTCTAGTTAAAAAAATACAATTTGGATATAGTTTTATCAAGTATAGTTTTTTTTTATTGTCGTTATCCTTTCTCCAACAACTTTTTACATATAGTGAATATGTTGGACTCGGGAAAACCACTCGCACCCGAAGTCGAGAAAACAACCTGTATCTTGAAGTCGGGAAAATGACTCGCACTCGAAGCCGAGAAAACGACATGCATGTTGAAGCTGAGAAAACGACATGCATGTTGAAGCCGAGAAAACGACATGCATGTTGAAGTCGAGAAAATGACTCACACCAAAGCCGAGAAAACGACCCACATGTTGAAGTCGGGAAAACGACTCGCATCCGAAGTCGAGAATACAATCCGCATTTGAAGTTGGGAAAACGACTCACATCTGAAGCCGAGAAAATGATCCGCATGTTGAAGTCGGGAAAACGACTAACATCTGAAACCGAGAAAATGATCCGCATGTTGAAACCGGGAAAACGACTTGCACCTGAAGCCGAGAAAACGACCCACATGTTGACGTCGAGAAAACGACTCGCACCCGAAGCCGATAAAACACCCCGCATGTTGAAGCCGGGAAAGCAACTCACACCTAAAGTTTGAGAAAACGACATGTATCTTGAAGTTGGGTAGACCACTTACAAAAATCATATTCAAACAAAATTAGAGTTGTCATCGTTACTTATTACTTACTTTAATTCTCAAAGTAAATTCTAAATAAAGAAAGGCAACTGTTGACACTTAATTTTGTCTGTCTACTTTAAGATTTTTATGAAAAATAATAAATATATAAAAATTAAATAAAAATAATAATGATAAAAATAATAATAAAAATAAATAGTTAAAAATCATTATAATGATTATCATTTGAATAGAAAGAAATCGAAAAAAAATTAATCAATTATAATAAAAATCAATATAATGGCGATTAATTGAATGAAAAGAAACCGAAAAGAAGTAAATTAATGGTGATCAATTAACAATTATTCCCTTGTCTTTTATAACCTACACCAAAAAGTCTATAAATAGTTGAAGCAAGAGTAGAAAGAGAAAACACTACTTGAGCACTATTGGGAGCACACACAAAAAAAAAGAGAGAGAATAATGGGCAACATAGGAGTAGTATCACTTTCTTAATTTTTCTTTCATTTTTTTTTGTTTATGCAAAAATAAACTCATATATTAAGCTTTCATTTTTCTAAAGTTGTGTGTTCCTAAAACTGTTTTATTTGCAACAGAAAATACTTAAAAAAAATATAATTAATTGATGTTTATAAATTAATCACCAAGAAAATAAATTTCGTCATATTGTAATATAGTAGAAAACTATATGACGTCTTTATCAAAATAATTCAAACAAAAAAATTCATAACAACGGAAAAATAGTTTTTTCATTAGGATTATAATTAATGGTTGCTGTCGTTGCGCCACATCACTCACCCCCAATCGTTGATGATTTTTGTGTTGGGACAGATTCGACAACGCACGAGTAAATCCTTTAACAATTTGCTTCAAAAGATACAATCCGTGAAGAGATATATCACCTCTTTTTTCGTTGTTGTTATTATTATTATTATTATTATTATTATTATTATTATTATATTTTCTTTACGTTTTCAAACAAAACTTAAATTTTTTTTACTTTAAAACAAAAATAAAAGATATAATTCGTGAACAGACATCTCACCTCTTTTTTTTTATATTATTATTATTTTATTTTTTTGATATGTATATAAATAAAAAATAATGAAAAAATAATAATAATAATAATAATAATAATAATAATAATAATTGGACAAAACACAAATATTTTATACCGAAGAACGACATGTGTTTTGATTTTCCTATTGTACATGGGATACATATGAACAATGTTTTTCCCTTGTTAAATCAAATTAATAAAAAAATATTTTTTCTTATTTTATTAATGTAAATAATTTATTTTCTTTATTATTATTTTTTTAGGGGGTAAAATAAATAATTAAATATAGGGGAATATTATTTTCCCTATTCGTAATCGACTTCTGACTCTATTTTTTTGGTTCAAAAATTTTATTTTAGTTTTTATCTAATTTTCCCTTTTAAAAAAAATAAAATTGGTGGTGTCTCATTTTTCGCAGACAAACCAGACGCGACAATTTGGACTGTGCAGTTGAGACGAAAAACAATTTTAAGTTTGTGCGTTTTCAAGGTGGCCAAGAACTGGAGCAAAGATTCTAATAGTTGACAAAGATGATTAGAAGAAAACTTTAGAGATTAAAATCATAACCACACGAGTTTGCTCTCATGAGAATGAGCACTTCATGCCCAATAGATGAGAATAAATAGGGTATTGGTGTTGTAGTGATATACGTTGGTGGTGTAGTAGTTGCAAATCATTTCATTGTCAGATTAAGAGGTAGTAGAAATTTTAGCTATGTGAAAATGTATAGAATCTGTTAAATATGTCTTTTTGAATTTTATAGGCTTATAGGGGAATTAGATGCTTCAAATGTGATCGTGGCGTTGAAGTTCATAAAAAATCTGCCATCTATGTTGGTTTTATTATTGGAAGTTGAATTAATTTTAATGTTTGCTTTTATAGTTTAAATTTTTTATATGTTAGACATTTTAACTAAATATGATTTTTATAATTCGAATTATATGTAGATTGAAGAGACTCCGCCTTATATTTATGTTGTCTTTACTTTTGATTTGTTGTTAGATTTTATTTAATGAAATTACCATTAATGTAAAAAAACACTCAAGAAGAATTCATTACTATACCATAACACATCACCTTTGCATATCCTTTAATTTTAATAATATATTATAGGCAAAATTATATTTAGATCTTTTATTTTATTTAGTCGTAAAAGGTCTGCCATTTTGTCAATTTTTCCTAAAAAACAATGATGTATCCTAATTTAAGTTGTAAATGTTTACAGGTAAAATGCCTATGTGAGAAAGAAAAAATAATTTACTAGTAAATTGTAAACATTTATAAAATAGAGGAACCTATTTTAAAAAAATGATAAATGATGAAAACCGATTTGATAAACGACCTTGAATATAGTTTTGTCTAAATGTATACCAATAACAACTTTTTTAATTATAACTAGGCTTAATTGCACTCTTGATCTCCTTTTTTAGGTGAATCACGAAAGTAGTGTCTCTATTTTAGTTGTCTTCAATTTTGGTCCCGCAAATAGAATTTGAGTCCAAATCATGAGTTGTCATTTTTTTAAGGATGTGTCAAAAAAAATAGTGACATAGCAGACGTCTATGTGGATTAACACTGGTTATTATATTCTTCCAAATTAACAAAATACAATTTATGTTTTTAAAGCTTTTATTATATTGTTCTAAATTTTTTTTTTTAAAAAAGGCCAAAATTAAATAAAAAATCAACGCATGAGATCAACCCAAAAATTAGGCATGTGAACCATAAAATCAAAAATCATGAAATCGATCATCATCATCCAATTTGAACTTGTTCTTCATCTCCCCTTTTCTTCCTCTTCTTCTTCGTCCTCTCCTGCATCTTCGTTTTTCTTCTTCATCAGTAAGGTACTGTGAGCAGGAGTGTTTTGGGTCGTGGTGGCATGAGGGGGAATGTCATTTGTGGCAGGAAATGGTTATGGATGTCTATTGTGATGTTGGATGATCGTGCTCTTCTGAATTTGTGATTGGGATTGAGTTGCGATTTGCTATGTAAGGACCTCTGGTTTTGTGGAAGAGGTATGGGTTTTGTTCACATGGAACAAAATCTGATATTGCTTGCTGTTGCTCCTTTCAGTAACAGGGTGATGAATACTATGAGGTAAAAATAAAAATAAGGTGTAGACTGTCCATCTAGATCGTGAGATGGATCAACCCAACAATTAATAAAACTTGTGCATAGTTCATCTCCCAAGACACTTATATATGCTAAAATTGAAGATGCAGGAGAGGACGAAGAAGAAGAGGAAGCGTTGATATTTAGCTCTTGGGTATCCAGAGGTGACCCAAATTCTTCTATTCTTTTCTAAACTACACCGTGAGGCATCCCTTAGAAAATCATGATATCACAACCACTATTAATGTCTTTGATAAAAAGTACTAACTCATTCATTCTTATTAAACTTGCCACTTTGTCAATTACAAATGGTAAAAATAACTACCTAAAATTTTAATTTGTGAGAAGTTATATGGTTTGGGTAGTTAATGATGTGCCTCATTGCAGTCTCTGAAATCATCAACTTTGCTACAAAAGAACTTATGTCATAAAAGTTTTTAGTAATGAAGTGATAAGTAGTATCTGAAGTTAATAAAAAGTGAAACATTTAGGAGGTTGTATTTCTCAGTATAAAAATTGTTTTGAAAATGCAATGTTATTTCTGAAATTGTGTGTATTTTTTTATTCTTTACAGGCTCACTTTTCAATACAAGTATCTCAATCATGGTTATCAAATATAGATTCAAATTGTGAAATGAGAGTCTATTTTTTGAATTTGGAATAGATTCTTATTATGAATTGTAAGATACACTGCCAATAAAAATATGACAATTTATAGTAAAAATTTGCAACATAACAAAATTATAAGTTGATGACATATACAACCATGAAATAACTCAATATTTGAGTCGTAAAGCAAACAGGAAAAGAAAATAAGTGGTTGGCTATCTATTCAAAATTGCCAAAAGTTGGCTAGTTAAACTAAGTGTAGGTAGTGATTTATTAGAATGAGTGGAGGTTCATCATAGTGAATCGGGATTAAGGATGAGATTCATGTCCAAAATAAATACAGGCTAGGGATTTATGTATATTGAATTTAGTTTTGTATCTAATCAAGATACAACAAAGATTAATTATTATTTGACAATTCTATTTTATTATATATTATTATTATTATCTTTGTTATGAATTACAACTATAAAAAGAAGATAATAATAAATATTAAAAAATAGAACTATTAAATAAATTAATAAATATATTTTTATTTGACAGTTCTATTTTATTATATGTTATTATCTTTGTTTTAGTAGTTGTACTTCCTAACGAATGTAATAATAATATATAATAAAATAGAGTTCGTCAAATAAAGATTAATTATTACTTTATTTGACAACTCTATTATATTATATATTATTATTATCTTCGTTATTAATTACAACTACAAAACAAAGATAATAATAACATATAAAAAAATAGAAGTGTCAAATAAAATAATAATTAGAT
>JBBPBT010001011.1:5290815-5303315 GCA_037974875.1 Cicer bijugum
AACTAAAAAAAATGAAGATAATAATAAAATATAGTTTATCAAATAAAGATGTAATTATTACTATATTTGATAATTTTAGTTTATATGATATGAAGTTATACTTTATAATAAAATAAGATTATCAAATGAAGATGTAATTGCTTTATTTGATAACTCTATTTAGGATTTAGGGTACATTAAAAATATTTATAGAAAGAATGTCAAATAAAAATGTAATTGTAATTATTTATTAATGAATAATAATTTATTACTAATAAGTATGAAAACTTTTTTAAATAGTGTTTAGTAACCAAACACACTTTGTAAAAAAAAAATAATTATTAACTTTTAGGGTACAAACAAATAGAATTATTTATAATTTGTATAAAAAAAAATTAATACTTTGTAAAAAATACTAAGGAAGTTGCAAATATAGATAATTACTAATGAAGACAATAGAAACAAATGAATAAGAGGAAGAGAGGTTGTCTAAATACTTGTTGTGGAGGCGTCGATTGTTTGGTGGAGGCAGTGTTTCTAGGCCTCTAAGATTTTTGGTTTATACGATTTGGGTTTCTGTTTTGTTTCTGAGTTTCTATGTGTTTTTTTTTCTATCTTTCTTTATTTCTATTTCCAAGTTCTATGAATTTGATTTTTCTGTTGCTATGAATGTATGGGTTTTTGGTTTAATTAAGAGTAAGAAGGAAAACTAATTTAGCAATTCTAAATAACATTTAAAAGAATTGGGGTCATATTATGTTGTAAAAGAATTATTTTTTCAGGGTGAAGTGTATATTTCATGTTACTGGTAAAATTGGTTCCTATGAGGGAATCTAAGCCTAAAATTGACTACTAAAAGAATTATTTTTTCAAGGGTCAAATGTATATTTCATGTTACTCATAAGTGAGGAAATTTATGCTTTTGATTGCACATGCGAAGGTAATGGAAGAAGAGATTGTGAAGGAAGAACCATATATTTTAGACTTTATTTTAGTGGGAGCATTTCCAATGTTCCTCCGTCATCATAGAGTACTTTTATAATTTAACAATAATAAATTTATAGCCATTATTTTTTTATTAATTTATTATTATTATAATAATAATAAATTTATTATTGTTACCATTTTTTTTATTAACTTAGGTTAGCTTCTTTTTAATTTATTATTAATAATAATACTTTTATGACCATTAGCATTTTTTAATTTTATTGTTGTTACAAAATTTTAAATTCAATTTTATTTTAAATTAAAATTAAAATAATGTATAATAATATTAATTGAAATATTTAAATTAATATTTTAAATTATAATAAAATTAAATATAGATAAAATATTAATGTATAAATTAAAGTTATGAGACCTATTTAATAAACTCATGTTGAATTTATTGGAGTAAAAAATGAATGATTTGTTTCAAGATGATATGGTATTTAATGAAATCTATGTTGAGTTTACTGTTGGAGATACTTTGAAAGAACGACGAAGCTTCTGTGATAGTTCGAAATTACAATATCAAATTTTTTGAAATTACCATCTCTAATGATTTGTTACATGAATAGTGAAGTTTTTTGAACATTTTTTGGTGCTGTAAAATAAAATTGATTTATTATTCAATTTTAGGATAATCTAAGTGCTTCCATTGAGCTATATTTCTTTTTGTATGATGTGTACATTGAATTAATTATTCAGTATATTGTTACTGAGTCTTGTTGGAGAATTAATTATTTAGTATATTGTTACATTGTGGGTGGTTTTGTCATAATGTTACATCGTGAGTGGTTTTGTTAGAGTATGACATGAGGAAACATAAACTCTTTGTAAGTGACTATTATATTGAAACTTAAATTTGTTTTTGGAATAAAGTCTTTGTGGCAATGGAGATATGTTATTGAAATTCTATTTACATCCAATTATGCTCATGTTTGATACTTTATTGATGTCTTTTCTATCTCAACTCATTGTTTGGTGGTTTTGTTGGAGTATGACATAAGGAAGGATAAACTCTGTATGGCATCCAATTAAGCTCATTCATGTTTGGTACTCTATTGATGGTTTTTTCTCTCAACTTTAAACGATGATATGAACCTTAGAACCTATCTATTATTCCCTTTCATAGGGATGACCATTGAAGTGCACTGATTCTTGTTTTAATTTTCCCTCTTTTATTTTACTTTGTAGGGTTTAATTTTGAGTCAGCCAAAACTAATGATCAGACCAAAACAATTTACAACCAAAGAGGTCACTCCACAGGAAATGTACGAGTAGGTACATCATTTATAATGACATGTCCCATATTCTTTGTTTTTTGGCAAAATGTTAACCCATATTATAGTTCTCTAATTCATTGGAAGCTGACAATTTAGGGTTTGTCCCATGTTGTTTATTTAGTATTAACCTCCTTTTCAATTTAGGGTGTGTTTGGAAGGGTTTACTTGGATATATTATATGACATTAATGGTTATATAAATATTTGAAATAACTTATAAAATAGTTTACTAGCTACATCATATATTGTTTTGTTGGTTTTTGGTTTAAGAACAATGTTTTTATTATGCTGTAAAATAGTATTGGTGCATTAGTCTAACATCAAGGTATATATATATATATATACATATATATATATATTTTTATTGTAACGACAATTATGTGTTTCATTTTATTCTGTAAGATAAATTTTCTTTTTATTTTTTGGGAGATATACGAGCGTCAAGACATTCTATCGGTCACAAGAGTGTTATTGAAATAGCATAATCATTATGTCCTATACGTAAAAATTAATGCTGAGAAAGAATGTAAATTTGGAAAATGGTTATTCTTTTGAAAATTGTATTCATATTCAATATATTTTGCTACACTATGGGTGTTATTGTTGGAGAGTTGGAAGCCCCATAAAAATTGAATTTGTTTTGCAATAATAACTTTGGTAGTGTGTTGTTGGGGAAACTTTGTTAGAGTATGTTAAGTCAAACAATGTTTGGTAGTCCTATGATGCCTACTCTGTGTCAACTTCAAATGTTGGATATTAATTTATGGCATAAATATATGTTTGGTATCTCTGAGCGTTTTTTTAATTGATGTCACTGTAAATTTTTTCTCTCAAACTTTTATACTGGTAGTTCAATTTTGCCGTCCTTGCTATTAGTGATGCTAAATAAAGCTGAGATGACAAACGGAGAAGGGAGAAAACAAATAAAGCGCGAAATTACAGAGACAAAATAAAAAAAAATGCAAACTTTCATTTGATTTTCGTCTATGTAAGTTCACTATTTTTTTGTATATGTCTCTTCTTCGTTTTTCATCTCATTTTTTTTTCTAACAGTTACTAACAACAAGGACGACTTTAGAACAAATTTGAACTTACAAGGTTAACGTTAAAACAACAAAAATTACAAGGACGAAATTAAAAAAAAAACGATAATTTACATAGACCAAACATATATTTTAGCCCTAACTTATCTATCTTGTGTATGGTTTACATATATCTAAACCGACCCATGCTGCATATTTTCCTATATCAAATATGTCCACGTCCTATATACATGAGTAACTATAAGATTTGTTTTGACCTTCCTTGGAGAAAAATTAACTTTACATACTGATATCGCATACCGAAGGGAAGGTTTATTGTACCATCCCCCTGACCTTCCGCCTGAACTGATAGAAGTTGGCTTGAGTTGAGCGTCTCTTACAAAAAAGGTGCCCTAGTCGCCTCAGTGGAATGCAATGAAGAAAAGAATCCACTCCCAACACTTTCATTTTATTTAATAGAATGGTTAGCCGATCTTATTCTTTTATACGAGTCAACAACTTCTGCTTCTCTTGTGTCTTCAATTTGAATGAGTGTCCATTGAAGTGCAGAATTCATGATTTGATCTTCTATGTAACCATAGAGTTTAATTTCTGGTCAACTGAAGTACAAACTTACGATTCGACCAAAACTGATGATAACATATCTCATGTTATTTGTTTTCTTCAAAGTGTTAAAGTATATTGTGTATTGTGTTTGTCTTACAATTCATTAGAGGCTACCACCTCTATTCCAATTAAGGGTGTGTTTGAAAGATCTTATTTGGGCTATCTTATGACATAAGTGCTTATGAAATTACTTGAACGAGCTTATAAAAATAGCTTACGAGTTATAAGTATGAGTTTAACCTCACAAGCTCTTTGATTATTAAATCAACTTAATCAGAAATGCATACATGATAAACATTTATGGAATAAACGCTTAATTGATTTGTTTGTCCAAATGCACAATCAACAATTTCAGAAGATCTTATACTATTTTACTTCTGTTTTCCAAATTGATTCTTCTACTTTTTTGACTATGTTTGTCCAAACTCCGTTAATAATTTTCTTTGGAGACTAGTCATGACATTTTCCAACCATCGACAACTTGAGGAAAAAAGGTCTGATGATTGATGTTAGCTTCCTTGTATGTAATTCCAATCTTGAGTCGAATGACCACTTGTTTATGCACTACATTGCTGCAAAGCTAGTCTGGTTTGCTCGCTACTGAGAGCTCATGTACCAAGTGAGACTGATAAGAACCTGGATGAAGAGCTAAATTACTTGCAAGGAAAAACTTGGATAACAACTGGTTTGTGCAACTCTGGAAGATTTGAAATGAGTGAAATCTAATTCTGTTTAAAACACTTAATATCGAATCTTATGGAGGTGGCTAGAAGTGCTTGTGATTTTGTCTCCAATTTTAACCAAGTAGGGGAATGACATTCTGCAGGAAAGCATACCCAAAATCAGAACTGTTGCTGCTAATTTTACTGCACAAGTTGACGCATGGGGCTGTCTGGATGGCCCTACTACGTGGGGATGTGTTTTTAAAGATCCAATGGGTGCTTTTTCTTTGGCAGCTTGCAGAAAAGAATGCATCGCCTCAGATTCGTATACGACAGAAGCTCTTGGTGTGTGATGGTGCCTTCAATTGGCAGCGAAGCAAAATATCCAAAGCATAGAAGTGTAATTGGATGCACAAGTTGTGTTGGACAACTTGCAAGGAAGAGTCTCTATAGAGACTGTAATTAATGATTGTAATGATCTGATGTGTAGTTTTAGACATACTTCTATCAGTTTCATTAGTAGACAAAATAATGTAGAGCCCACAAGTTGGCAAAGTTAGCAAAAACTATTGGCACAAGAATTTGCCTATCTCCCACAAATTTTTTGTGCCTTTTCTGTTTGTAAGTCATTTGTTTTAATTTAAAATTAGAATGTCTTGCTCTTCACAAAAAAAGTTATGCGCCAATTCAATATATATATTGAAATCAGGATTATATCACTTTTCATTTATATAGAAATTGAGTAACTAAGTAACTATCAACTAGTTACATCTTTAAATCATCTACGTAATTTTAATATGGAATGATATTCTAAATTTGAAAAGTTAATATGGTAGTTCTCTATTTGAAAATTTAACATATTTTTATTCTTTGTAATTTTTATTTAAATTATTAATATGACGATGATTTATTTATTTTTTAGTTGGAGAGAGAGTTTGTGAGAAGAAAAAAAGAAGAAGAAGATGAGAAAAAAATGTTTAACACAACATACAATAACACAACCTTCTAGACAATAGGTATTTTAATTTTGGATAATAGGTATCTTAACAATTTCAATGGTTGAAATTTAAAATACAACTACTAAAATTTAACTACATTCAATCTAAGGAATACAATTAATCTTGAAGTTTTGAGTAGTGGTAATAAAAATAATTGGTTGTTAAATTAATATTTGTAGTTTAGTTTGATTAGATTTTTGTTATGTAAGTTAAAAACTAAATCGGACCTTCTTATACATAATAACCTAAACACATAGGAAAAAAATATTTTTGATTATTTTGGTTGAATTTATGATTTTTTGGATCGATTTGAAACTAAAAATTCATATGTTGGTTCTATTATTGACAATTGTATTTGATGTAGCTAAATATCACTAGAAGGGGGGGTTGAATAGGGATTTTGCTGTTTTAAAAATAATTTCTATGTGATTGAAAAACTATCCTCTCACTGAGGATGGGTAGCTCGAGGATGAGATTTTAAGCTTGTTAGATTTAAGTTGAGCAAGAGAGTAGAGGTAGAGTAAGAGAGACACACACACAATTTTTATACTGGTTCACCCAAAGATGGCTACGTCCAGTCCTCACACCCTTGTGAGAGTTCACTAACTTTCAAAGGGATCAATCCTCAACCCGAGGATGATTACAACTCGTGTATTCTTTAGCTTCACCAAGCTTACAATCAATTTTCGAATATTTCCAAGTGCAACTCCCAAGGAAATTACAATGTGATAAGAGAGTGATAGATACTTAATACTTTCTCAAAGGATATACAAAGATATAGTGTAGGATCAAAGAAAGTAAGAAGTGAGGGTGTTTTGCTCTTGATTAGCTTTAAGATGCTTGATCTTTTTATGCAAGTGTGGTGTGTATTTGAAGAAGATCAGCTTGCTGCATTTTATAGAGTTCTTGTTATGTTCATTTCATAAGCCAAACATTTCATGACCGTTTGGAACTCCATTTGAGAAAGACCAAGGTTTTTCTTCATAATTACGAAACTGCCATTCAGTTCATTTGAAAATGTGTCTTCCATGTTTTAGTACGAGGTAGTTGATTTCTTGGCCTTTGGGGACATGAGCTGTCCTATTCTTTCCTTGTTTTAAGGTTTGAATATTGTGAGGAGTCAATTTCCTTCTCTTTCTTCAATGCCTAGATAAAGCTTCACATGTGAGCTTTCTCTTTCCTCCGTTTAATGCCTTTGCAAGACATGTGATGTTCTTTTCAACTCTTTCTTCAAGACTATGTGAAGGCTTCACGTGAGGTCCTCTTGCCTTGCCTTAACACATGTGATTCATTTATTTAAGGCATGCTTTGTTGATGTCTTTTTGAATATTAATATTATAATCCCTTTCAAAACACCAAATGGTATTATGTAGCTTTTTGCCTAAGAAGCCTATGACATGATAAGTTGCCTTCATGATGCATTTCAAAATGTTGACTCTAGACACATGCTACCATCATCTTTCAACGTGCCTTTCTTCTTGGATTCTTGTAACTTTTCTTCCAAGACCTTTCTTTTAAAATACTAATATTTTGCCTTTATTGAATGAATCACCAATTCATTCTTTAATACCATTTTGCCCTTGTTGAATAAAACATTCTTTAGTACTATTCTGCCCTTGATGAATGAATTCAAATAATTCATCTTTTAATATTGTTCAACCCCTTGTTGAATGAATTCAAACCAGCGAGGATGCAGATCTGCAGCTCGAGAGGCCATCCTCAGCATTTTCAATACTTAGCATTTAACTTAGAATTTTTCTTCTTCTTCCTTAATGAATAATAACCTGTTTTACTTATGTAAATACACTCAAGAGCACGGATTAGTCTTTAAAACACAATCATAATCTTTTCATTTATTTTGTTATCATTAAAACCAATTTAGAGAGATTTTGTCTCAACAGTATTAATTTTAATGTTTGCTTTTATAGTTTAAATTTTTTATATGTTGGACATGAAACCAATATTAAATATACTCATGTCCAATATTAAATATACTTTTTATAATTTGAATTGTACGTAAATTGAAGAGACTCTGTCTTATATTTATGTTGTCATTACTTTTGAGTTGTTGTTAGATTTTATTTAATGAAGTTACCATTAATTTAAAAAAACACTCAATATGAATTCATTACTATACCATAACACATGCATATCCTTTAAATTTTTTTATTGTGTGCATATCCTTTAATTATAATAATATATTATAGACAAAATTATATTTAGGTCTTTTATTTTATTTAGTTGTAAAAGATCCGCTATATTGCAATTTTTCCTAAAAATAATGATGTATCTTAGTTTAAGTCGTAAATATTTATAGGTAAAATGTTTATGTGAGAAAGAAAAAAAAATTACTAGTAAATTGTAAACATTCATAAAAATATAGAAATCTGCGTGAAAAAAAAATAATGATAAATGATAGAAATCAATATGAACAACTTTCAATATAGTTTTGTCTAAATTTATAGTAATAACAATTTTTTTTTAACTATAACTATTTATTTTTCAATTTGTCAAAAATAAAAATTACATTATATATTACTTTATTTTTATTTTAAATGCAATAAAATATTACAAATATCCAAAAAAATATTATAAATATGTTTTTTGAAATGATAAATACTTTTATAAATATTATATTATATAAAATATAAATATAAATACGTTATAATGTTTTTAACCGATTTAACAAAAAAACCCGACTTTAACCTTACAAAAAACCCGATTTATAGTACCAAGTTTGTGATTGCTTTATGAGTGGGAGAAAAAGACACGTAAGACTGAAATTGAAAAAAATAGAATTTGTGTTGAATGCAATTATCATGACGGAACCAGAAAAAGGAAAACTGAGGTGTGTGCTCTCAACCTTAATCGCTTTAATTATCTTGGTGGTGATGTTTTGAGCCAATTTTTTTCTTCTTCTTATTCGTTGCGACATTGACGGTAATGGTAACGTTGTTCTTGAAATTCAAACCCTAGAAATCTTGATTTGAATTGGTCCCAAAAAAAAAGTTGATCGCATAGTCACAAGAAAGAGAGAGATGACGATACAAAATAAAATATAAAGCTTTCCGTTCCCGTTCCTGTTCTTGAAATTCAACCAAGAACCTGATCTATATGAATCTTGGTCATTCGAACCCTATAATTCTGATTTGAATGGGTGCCGTAAAAAAGATGACAACGAAGTCACAGACTTTGTTATTTGGATTCAAGTTTCTGTTGTCCATGATTTGCTTCATTTGAAAGAGATATATAAATCTCTCTCTATTTCATTTTCAACCCATTATCCTTTGGTTTCTGATCTATTGATTCCCTTCTTCTATTGAGCAAACATTTTCTATTGAGCAAACATTCTTTGTCTCCAAAATTGTGTTTGACATAAATGTTTTGGGGGAGGTTTTTGTTTGCAACATTAACACATTATAATTGATTATCCAAGAATTTATAATCTTGATGATTCTTGACTGAGAAGGTTAATAAAAATTGAAAAGTCCTATGCTTAGATGATCTCAATTTTAACTATGAGATAAATTCTTGACTGATATGTGGCCTTCAATATGAATTTTTTATTCATATGAAATGAATATGATATAGTATGTTTGGATGACAAGATATTTAATTATGAGATGAATTCTTGACCCAAAATGTGGTTTGCAATATGAATTTTTTTATTCATATGAAATTGCCATAAATTTTTTGGATGACCCAATTTTTTACCGTAAATGTGGCCTTCAATATGAATATTTTATTCATATGAAAAGAGATTGAGAATTTGAGATAGTATGATTGAATTATTTGGAATTTAATCGTGAGATAATTCTTGACCCAAAATGTGGCTTGCAATATGAATTTTTTATTCATATGAAATGAAATTGAGATAGTATGATTGGAAGACCCGAAACTTAATTACGAGATAAACTCTTGACCTAAAATATGAATTGCAATATGAATTTTTTACCCGTATGAAAAGAAATTGAGATAGCATTTTTGGATGACTTGAAATTTAATTACGAGATAGATTCTTGACCCTAAATGTGACTTTCAATATGAGTTTTTTATTAATATGAAATTTAGATAGTATTTTTGGATGATCCCAAATTTAATTATGAGATAGATTCTTAACTGTAAATATGGTCTTTAATATGAATTTTTTATTCGTATGAAATGAAATTGACAATTTGAGATAGTATGATTGGATGACCTGGAGTTTAATTACGAGATGAATTCTTGATCCAAAATGTGGCTTGCAATGTAAATTTTTTAATCATATGAAATGAAATTGGGATAGTATGATTGGAAAATCTGATATTTAATTACAAGATGAAGTTTTGACCCGAAATGTGGCTTGCCATATGAATTTTTTATTCATATGAAATTGGATCCTGACCCTACATGTGACATTCAATATGAGTTTTGTTTTCATTTTAAATTGGAATTGGATGGCTGTATTGTGCCTCGATGATCTTAGACACAAATTTAATATGTTAGTCTATATGACATTAAATTCGATAAATTGAGATGACAATATTGTGCCTCAATAACCTTGGATGGTGTGATGAAATTAGGTTGTCTTGTTGAAGCGGCATCTTGCAATGCCTTGTTGACGGGCTCAGAAGGCAAAAAGACTCAAAAGACCATTAAACTGTTGGTAGAGATGGAAGAAACGAAAATATGGATCCAGTGTTATAACCTTTGGGATTATTATTAATCACATATGCAAGGCTAGGAGGATCGATGAGGTGTTGAGGGTATTTGATAAATTGAGAGGTAAAGGAGAAAAGAATAGGATTGGTGTGGAACCTGATGTGGTCTTGTATAATACTTTGATTGACAAACTTAGTAAAGTTGGGAGGGAACAAGATGGTTTGAGTTTGCTGGCAGAGAGGAAAACTGAGAAGAAAAGTAGGCCAAACATTGTTCCATATAATATGCTCATGCATAATCTATTAGTTTGGCCAACATTCATTCTATCACATTTGACTTGAATTTCTTGGTAATGGAGCAATGCATGGAGCTTTCTTGTAATATTTCAACCTTCTAAGGATAAGATTAATAGAATAGAAATCTTCTAACTTTTTTCCATTTTCCTTTCATTGTATGTCGTAGTTGTAGATCTTTTAATGGAATTTATTGTGAAGTTTTGGCTTGATTCTCCCATTTCTTATTTTTAAATGCATATCTTTTGATTTTTTTATATCTTATTCCATTCAATATCAGGTTGCTCGTGGTGGAGTAGAAATTGCTTTCAAGGGTTTGTATGCTGGATTAGCTGGAAATCTTGCTGGTGTCTTACTGTGAGTAGGCTTTATTTTCATATACACCTCATCCTTTTCATTTCACGCCGCATTCATTTTCTTTATCCTGTTTTCTGCTTTTCGCCTAAATATATTTCGATGACAGACATATCCAAGTCGAAACCAATTAGATATCATAGCTTATGTGTTTTGAACTCAGGCTAACAAAGTTTTGTTCTTCCTAATTTTATCTATTATGAATTGATTAAAAGTGTGTTTTCCCACCTCTGTTAGAGTGTCTTCTATCTGTTACGTTCCAGCCTGTTGCACAAAATCATATTTCTTTCTGTTACAGTTAGTTGGCGTCAGTTACTATTAGATATGTTTCTAGCAGCTTGTATGTCTTGCTCTTGTATCTCAACCTCTCTCTCTCTCTCTCTCTCTCTATATATATATATATATATATATATATATATATATATATATATATATATATATATGAAGGGTACATCTTCTTACCATTGCAATTGCATTGCAGAAATAACAGTTTCAAATTACAAATCCTCTAAACATCTTAATCTGGTATATATATTGGTTCTGAATTGAACTAATTACGTGCAACATATTTTTAACAGACTATTCTTCTTGTCTTGACAGAGCTTCTACAATTTTTATTGGTGTATATGAACCGACAAAGCAGAAATTGTTGAAGATTTTCCCGGAGAATTTAAACGCATTGGCTCATATTGTAAGTTGGCTTTCTAAATAAGAAAATAGATAATCTATTCAAATTATGTAGGCATGTCCTACACAAATTTCACCTTTTAATGTTTGTATACTGACATGATGATGTTCAGAGCATTAAATAGTTGAGATAAATCATAGGATACACAAACCAAGATTAATTAATATGGGATGATATTCTAAATTTGAAACGTAAAAAGCTAATTTGGTAGTTCTCTATTTTAATATTTAACATATTTTTATTTCTTGTAATTGTTATTTAAATTATTAATATTATGACGACGATTTATTAATTTTCTAGTTGGAGAGAGTTGGTGCGAAGGAAAAAAAAAGGTGAGAAACAAAAAGTTTTAACACGACATACAATAACACAACCTTCTAGACAATAGGTATTTTAATTTTGGATAATAGGTATCTTAACAATTCCAATGGTTGAAATTTAAAATACAACTACTAAAATTTAACTACATTCAATCTAAGGAATACGATTGATCTTGAAATTTTGAGTAGTAGTAATAAAAAAAATTGGTTGCTAAATTAATATTTGCAGTTCAGTTTGATTCGGTTTTAGTTATGTAAGTTAAAAACTAAATCGAACCTTCTTATACATAATAGTCTAAACACATCGAAAAAAATATCTATTTTTGATTATTTTGGTTGAATTTATGATTTTTTGGATCGATTTGAAACTAAAAATTCATATGTTGGTTCTATTATTGAAAATTGTATTAATTTTAATGTTTGCTTTTATAGTTTAAATTTTTTATATGTTGGACATGAGACCAATATTAAATATACTCATGTTCAATATTAGGGTTTAGGGTTTAGGGTTTAGGGTTTAGGGTTTAGGGTTTAGGGTTTAGGGTTTAGGGTTTAGGGTTTAGGGTTTAGGGTTTAGGGTTTAGGGTTTAGGGTTTAGGGTTTAGGGTTTAGGGTTTAGGGTTTAGGGTTTAGGGTTTGGGGTTTAGGGT
>JBBPBT010001034.1:0-40801 GCA_037974875.1 Cicer bijugum
TTTTTTTTTTCTTTTCTTTCAACTCTTAATAATAATGTTGTGTTTGAAACATGTAGTACTAACATAAGGTCAATTAAAAAGAATGTAAAATAAATAATTCTTATTATAAAAAGTTGCTTTTTATTAATGTTCAACAATTATAGGTTGAAGGTGCAGCAAATGAAGATGGCAGGAAACCAAGCATATGGGATACCTTTTCTCATAATGGAAATGGTATTGTTCTCACTAACATATACTATACATTTAATTATTATTAAGTTTTTTTTATGTGTATCATTGTTTTGTTGAAGAAAAAGTTGAATAGTTAAAATATATTTTCAGCGAATATGTACGTCGGTGATGGAGATATTGGATGTGATGGATATCACAAATATAAGGTCAGTGACTATATAAAAGAAAACAGTATATATATATATAAATTGGATTTAAGTTGAAGTTTTTCACCTAAAAATACTTTGCACTAAGCAAATACAAGATTTTGATTTCCTACAGGAAGATGTGCAACTCATGGCCCACATGGGATTAGATGCTTATAGATTTTCAATATCATGGTCAAGACTTATTCCAGGTAATTAAGATCACTAGAATGATGTTAAAGAAATTCAATTATCAAGTCATGTCTAAAATAATATTAAAAATTATTTGTACTTTTTTGAAGAAAAAAAAATAGGGAAGGAGATATTAATATTTAATAAAGTGACATTAATAACCATTTTACATGAATTTTATAAGGATTTGGAACTCATATCTTTGCACTGATAGCTCATAGACAAAAAAGTTATTTTTACCTAAGTCTCTAATGCTTGCCATTTGAATATAGTTGTTACCTAGAATAAACTGTTATCTTGATTATTTTTCTAACCATCTTATTCTTATGTGTTAACAGATGGAAAAGGACCAATTAATTCCAAAGGACTACAATATTACAACAACCTTATAAATGAATTGATAAGTCATGGTTTGTATTTCTATTTTTGATTGAAGTCATTGATGATAGAAAAATATAATATATAAATTGTATTGATAATTAAAATGTTGATTACATCAAAACTTACAATAGAAGAATGAGAATAAACTCAACAATGAAACAAAACTAATAAACAAGTGTAAACAACTTAAGACTGTATTTTTTTTAGAGTTTGATTGACAACTAAAAGATGTTCTTTCAACTTATATGCTAATATACATTTATTTCTATTGATGATTCCTCATTTTGTAGGAATTCAACCACATGTTACATTGAACCATTTCGATCTACCACAAACACTTGAAGATGAATATGGAGGATGGGTTAGTAGAAAAATTGTGTATGCTACCTAAACTTTAAGTCTCTATTTGTGTTACCATATTGTGCTAGATTGAGATCAATATCAAATACACCTGACACAAAATTGAGAATTGATTCTTATTGTGATTAACATATCTATTATATGTATGCTTGTAGGAACGATTTCACATCATATGTTGATGTATGCTTCAAAGAATTTGGGGACAGAGTTAAGTATTGGACCACATTGAATGAGGGTAATGTGCATGCAATGTTTGGCTATGATGTTGGAATCATTCCACCTCAGAGGTGTTCTCCTTTCTTTGAAGCTAACTGCTCTAGGGGAAATTCCTCAACTGAACCATATTTGGCAGCTCATCATATGTTGTTAGCACATGCATCAGCTGCAAGATTGTATAGAAATAAATATAAGGTAAAGTTCATTAGGCCTTCTCTGTGCATTTTAAACTATAATCAATCATAAACTGTAGGATAGGACTGAGAATGATGGTCGGATTAAGGTAATGTTGGTAGGACAACACTTTGTCTCCTTCGATAGGAGTGGTGTTTACTGCAGACACTATGATGTTCATGTCAGTAAATAATCAAGACAAAGTAGAAGTTTAAGGATGAGAGTCTGTACCTTGTCTCTGTCAAAACAATGTTATTTATAACTGAGGTTCAATGTCGTTGAAAATAACAATATCCGTTGTATATTTCTAGTCTAGAGAGATGATTCTTTGATTAGGTAAAATTGTTAAGATTAAGACCAGCTAAAACAGGCGTAACCTATTGTTGGTGGAACATGGGCCTTATGTTTTGTTCTTTATGATGGAATGAGTTGAGGCCCATTTCGAAACAACAAAATATATGTAGTTTCTTTTCTCATCCCTAATGTTTTTTGGATTGGTCAATCCGGATATGTTTTTTGGTCCAAATACATCTCTAGATTGACCAATTTCAGACTCAATTCGAAACAATAGCATATAAGATAAGATGATTACAATGAAGTCATTTTGAGGTGGAGATAATGAATAATTTAATATGTTTATAAAAACCATCTTTTGTAAATGCAGGGCATGCAACATGGATTTATTGGGTTTAATCTTCTTACTCTTGGTTATGTTCCAATGACAAATAATAGTGAAGATATGATTGCCACTCAAAGGGCCAAAGACTTCACGATCGGGTGGTAAGTAATGATTTTATCATTACATCTTTCTCTTCAATCTTTGTTGACATTGCCAAAATTTGCATTATGGGATTTAAAATTAAGGACCAACTCTTAAAATAGAAACATAAAATTAAAAACTCTTAAGTTGATGAACAAGCTTTTTATATCTCTAGCAAGTCCTTTCAAATAAGGGTCCTTTCAGCTTAAACTACAACAATTACACACATCAATTTAAATTGTAAACAGTTAAAGTAAATAAATAAAATGTTTAAATATGTTTTCTTTTTATTTATTTAGTCTTGTTTTCAAGTATATATATTTCTTGCTTTTTGATCTTTGGTATTTTGTTTAGTCTTTATAAATATACCACTATTATTTTTAGTTCATGTAAATATTCATTTAGAGGAACTTAAATAAAATATTTTACATATCATAAGGATCAAACAAGGACTAAAAACAAAAAATTATATATTTAAACATATTTAAATCCAAATAAAATTATAGAAAACATGTTGATAGTTGATTTGCAGGTTTCTAAAACCATTAACACATGGTGATTACCCTGATATAATGAAAAAAAATGCTGGTTCAAGGCTTCCTTACTTCACCAAAAAGGAATCAAAAATTGTGAAAGGCTCAATTGACTTCATAGGAATAAACTTTTACACCTCATATTTGGTTAACAATAATCCTCTCAGCATGAGCTTGGAGGATAGAGATTACATGCTTGATATTGCAGTGGGACTTACAAGTATGTTAAGCTATTTTTCACACATTTTATAATTGCATAACCACTTGCAATTCTATATGGAACTTTAACAACTTACTTATACATAAATATCTCTTTATATTATGGGCGTGTTAAACTTTTTAGAAGATATGTTTTTATTGTGCATTCAATATGTGGTGTCATTGACTTCCCTCAAATTTAAAGGAACTAAAGATCTAACTAATGTTGCTTTTTATTGTAGGCCTTGATGAAAATGATTCTTCTATATACGAGGTAACATAGAGAAACAACAAGGAATTGTTACTCTTTTCGTTTATTTATTTATGAATTCCTTTTAAGATGCAACTTCAATATTATCCTTTATCAATCCTTTCACTCACCAGCTTGTTTGTTTAGTTTGAGATTGCAACTAAGAATTTGCAAGGCGTGTTGGATTTTTTGAAGAATGATTATGACAATATTTCCATTTACATACATGAAAATGGTATGACAATTTTCTAATTTACAGCATGATCTTTCCTCCGTTTCAAAATCTAGACAATATTTATTTAGTTTGTATTGAGTTTTGCAGGCCACAAAATATTTCGTAATTCATCATTCAATGATTGCTCTAGGGTGAAGTACTTGCATGAAATTATTGGGACCATAGCTAAAGCACTAAGGTATTTTTACTTTGATTTTCAAATATAAAGTAGTACAACTACAAAGGGTGTATAATGTACTCCCTCTATTAGAAAAAAAAAATCTTTAAAATTTAACTTTTTTAAATTACTATATACATTTATTATTTTTTATATACTTCTTATTAATTTTACATTTTTCTTAAATGTAAGACCTCTTTGAAAATTTTATTTGTTACTTTTTATAGGACCGGTTTTAAATTTTCAATTGATTTATTTATTTATTTATATATTCTTAAATAATTTAAATCTTTTTCTATAATTAACAATAAATACTATAATACAAATATTAAATAATTCTCTCTCTTTAAGGATAAAATTGTAAAAGAATATTTGTTGTCAATAAATTTAATACTATTATCATTAAATTTCCTATTTTCTTTTTTTATAAGAAGAAACAAATGATAGTCATAAAAGGAACACAGAGAGCAAGTGAGGTTAGAAATAGAATAATTATGCTTCTAAAATTATAGTAATTGATTATAAAAATATAATAAAATATTTTCCATAACATATTATCATTAAAATTAAAAGTATATCATCTAAAATTTTATTTTAAGTCTCCAATTACGTTATACCGGTCTTGTGTAGAATATTAACATAACAAATTTATTTAAATTATTTTTCAAATTTGTCATGAATGCTAATTTGTTTTTTCATTGTCACATTGAAAGGAGCGGATCGAATATACAAGGTTATTTTGTATGGTCCTTTTTGGATGTGCTCGAAATACTAGGTGGATATGAACACAGTTTTGGACTATACTATATAGATTTGAAAGATTCAAGCTTGAAGAGGCAACCTAAGCTCTCTGCTAAATGGTACTCAAATTTTCTGAATAGGAAATCTATGGATCCAGATATTATTATGGAAATTGAGAATGATGCGATGCATTTGGGTTCATGAGAAATATAGATAGAAATAGGTTTTTCTAAATGAAAATTGAGAATGATGCATTGCATTTGGGTTCATGAGAAATAATGATGCGTTGCATTTGACATAGACCTATGACTTAACTTAAGTCTGGTCTATGTCAATCAAATTAGACTTTTGTTTGAAACATATAAAGTCAAGGTTTTTAAAAAAAAACATATTTAGTTAAAAAAGTCAAGCTATAGGTCACATAATAAGTATTTTAGGTCAATTTATTTAAATAAATATAAATAATTTTTTTACTACATTAATTATTATATTAAACTTTGACCTTTTTGTTATATATTCAACTTTTAGTAATTTACGCATATTAACTTCATTTAGTTTTTGACATATTTAAATGTATTATTATAAAATATAATTTAAGCATAATATATATAAAGTCATATTCTTCAAAATGTGATGTTAAATATCAAAATGAAACTTAATTTCATTGACATATTAACTCGTTAATCTATTTAAAGATATGTTTAATTATTTATTTAAAAATATTAAAATGAAATAGACTTTTAAATAGGCTAATAGACCATATCAAACTTCTATCAAGACCAAACTCATACCTAAAAAATAAGCTTATGACATGCCACATGTCAGACTTAAGCCTTTAATTTTTTTGACAGATCAGATTCAGGTTTAGTAAAGTCTAACTCAGTCCAACCTATTTTCACCCTTAACGAGAAAGTCTTGTGTAGTAATAAAATTTAGACATAACATCTAGGCAACACACAAAAAATAAATAAAATAGAAAAAATAATTCAATAATATATATTTTTAAAATAATTGAATAATATATTTACTTTTTTATCTAAATAATTTTTATTTAGAATTGTGACCATATAAATATTTCTCTTCATTTAATTGGTCATACATAGTGATGATGTGATATTAACACTTATATATTAATAATAGTTTTATGTGATGAGTTGGATCTTCTCTTTAAACTCTAATTCTGTCTGAATGTATTTTCTCTTTGCATTCGATTCTATTCTAAATTGTTAGAGTTCATACTCTCGGGAACTGAGTTTTACTGAATTCATCCCTAAATTCCAAATTATCATGTTTCAATTGGTATAAGAAACACATATTTTTACATGTTTTAAGAAACTATGAACCAAAATCCAACTTATTAATTAAGTGTTCCTGCATTTAAGAATATTTTTCTTGGGAACAGCTTATAAGATTTAGTTGAACTAGATTGTGATATGTGCTATTAGTATTTTGAATTGTATATACTTAATCGTAGAGCGGAAAAATGCTTAAGCATGTATAGTATGGAATTTTAAATCATTTCATCCACGAACCCCTCTGAAATCTAAATTATATGTGGATCCATAACGTATTTTTGGACTAAAGTGAATGTTGTAATAAAGTCTTTTTAGATAAATAAAAAATAACACAATGTTAAAAAAATCAAGATTTATTGTTTTCAAACACCAGTCAAGACGAATATAAACTATTTATCTTCAACAATTAAACTAATTCTACATCTATAACTAATATGTCGTATATTCATAATTTTATTGAGAAATAAAAAAACAACTATATTTTTAAGTTAAATTTTGGGAAAATTAAATATAATTAGTTGAGACAATGATTTGATCCACTAAAAATTCAACTATATCATCGTGATTTCATCAAATTTATTGTGATATAAATTATTTAAAGGGTGATACACACAAACACGATAATAAACTTATAATAGAATAAAATTTTACTAAATTGTAAAGAATCGGTAAGAATCAATAATAAATATATAACGGTAAATTGAATAAATCAAATGCATAAGGAACTTTAAAAATATAAAATAAAATAAAAAACACAATTAGTACAAATCAAAGAAACAATTCTACTATTATGAGATAAGAGTATTGTTGGATATTGAGCTCTTTTTTAAGTGGAGAAAATTTCAAATATTTTAGTCTATTATGTATTATATTTATTTGAGTGGATATAATCATATTAAAGTTAAAAAAAAAAAAAAAAAGAGTATTTTGAAAGAGGAAGTAGCCACAAAAAGAGAAAGAAGAGAGAAAAGTCATTTTCACTTTCTCATAATTTATCACGGTCAAATTACGACTAAAGATTTTTTACGTTTAAATCAAACTGAGTTTCAGATATAAGGTTTGCAACACCTAGTTCTTCATTTTTACCAGTTTAATTGACAAAGTAGGAATAAATATGTTGGTTCAATTTGAGCTCCAATATAATAAAATGTGGTACAAGAAAGTTTCAATATGGTGCACAAACCGTCCCAATAGTTGGTCAAAACAACAAAAGACATATGCTTACAAATAAGAACAAGAGAATGAAAAATAGAAAAGTCGCAACTACTAAGAGATCACAATTACATATGTGCGAGTCTTTTTACTGATTGAACTTTTAAAAATGAAGAATTACGTTGTTTATTTTAAACTTGTTTTCAAAAAATTAACATAATTCAACGATGAACGAATCTTCGACCACAATTATATAGTGGTAGATAAGTGAGAAATGAGATTATATTTTTCTCTATTCTCTTTTTTGACTGTTGTTCTCATTTCCAAAATATTCTCTTCTAGCAAATTTAATTTGACTTTCTCCATGAAGGAAGAGAGTCAAAATAGACATCATGTTTTTTATAATTATAAAAATTAATTTGAATTAATTAATTTTGATTAAAAGTAAATATAAAATGATTTATATTTTAATAGATTTATATAAAAGTTAATTGAATATCAAATATAATTCTTGGTTCAAGTCAAATATAATTCTTGACTTAAAATTTTTGAGAATGTCAAAAACAATTTACACCTCTAAAATTCATTTTAACTTCTAATTTTTTTTATCTTTCAGTTCTTAAAAAAAAAAGTAGTTAAAATCTGAGCAAAAATTATATTCGTTTAAATTTAATTTCAAATTCTTCAAACAATTCATTAATACTCAAAATTCATTAATCACTTAAATATGATTACTTAGTTTAATTTTAACTCTTTTAAAAATGAAACCAAATATAACTAAAAATATTTTATTTGTCAACGTTAAAATGAAAAGTGAAATTGTTAAAACTCCAATATTATTTTCACAACATATAAATGAAATTATTTATATATGAATGTCTTAGAATTTTGAATATAAGATATAATGATTACCAACCCCCATCACCCAACAAACTTCAATATATTATTAGAAGTATCAAATTTGATTTTGTATCTTGTTGAAGTCATTTTAATAAAGCTAACTTTTTGAAAAAGTATCCATCCATGATAGTTACAGATTAATCTTACATTGGTTAAGTACACATCCCTTTAAAAATGCATTTCATATACAGTAGTGTCTACAAATATTATGATTCTGACAACGACAAATATAATATAATATTTTCATTGGAATCATAATAAAACAATTAATAGTGAAAACTTTTGAATATTAATTTGTTCTCCTTTGATGGTAACAAATTAACACGTAGCCATATACATGACACGTTTAGTAAGCTCTCGAACTGGAATCTTGAGATGTACAATCTTCACTTGGCATTATAATAAGGTAAATTAACTAAGTAGCTCATAAAATAAAATTCATTACATACGTACAAAAAGCATAGGGGTTAGCTACAAAGAAATGCAATACATAAATATATAAGTTTGATTATTAATTGTGTGAAAAAAAACAGAAGCAATATGGTGTTGACTTTGAAGATATTTGCTTTATTAGTAGCAATCATCCCTAATGCTTATAGTTTCAGCAGAGATGATTTCCCTTCTGATTTTGTGTTTGGTGCTTCAACCTCTGCTTATCAGGTTTCTTCTTTTTTTTCCTTTCAAATATTAATTATAATGTTCTGCTCTTATAAATTAAGTTGCAATTTATGACTATTGGATATTAATAATCATTTTTTTATGATAATTGACAATCATTTTATGATGTTAATCTTTTGATTCTCTTTCTGATTATGTAAGTAACAATATTTTTAGGAAGCCTATAACACATTAGAGCATTTTTTATTCATAATATTTGATGTAAAAAAAAAAAATCATTTAGGTACCTCTGTTTTTTTGCTTTAAGAAATAATCAAATCTAAAAATAAATTAAAATCTGATGAAGGTGAGAAATTATTTTTGGTAGTTTCTGATGAATAATCAGTGTGGTCAATAAGAAAGAATGTAAGTTTTTATTTTTTATTTTTTTGGTACACAGAAAGTTATTTAATTTTTGTTTTAAATAAAAATCTTCAAAAGATGTTTCTAAAAATGATTTTTTTTTCTATCTTAAACAAATGAACTCATAGTCTTTTATCATACAATGATATATTGTTAGAATTAAAATTTAAGTAATTAGAACAATCTTGATTACATATTAGTTTTTATTTTAAGGTTTTGTCCTACATAATATGTATCTATTAGAATTTGGGTATTGTGAAAGGTTGAAGGTGCAGCAAATATAGATGGCAGGAAGCCAAGCATTTGGGATACCTTCTCCCATGGTGGAAATGGTATTATCCTATACTCACATATATAATGTACTTCATTTTTTATTTAAGTTTTTTTTTTTAATACTACTGTTTTATTCAAACAAAAATTGAATAGGTAAATTGTATTTTCAGGGAATATGTACCAAGGTAATGGAGATATTGCATGTGACCAATATCACAAATATAAGGTCTGTGAGCATATTGTATATATGTATATTAAAAAAAAAAGTGCTTTAAGTTGAAGTTCTTCACCTAAAAATACTTTGCACTAAGCAAATATTAGACCTTGAGTTTTTGTAGGAAGATGTGGAACTCATGGCCAACATGGGTTTAGAGGCATATAGATTTTCAATATCATGGTCAAGACTTATTCCAGGTTAGATCACTAAAATGTTGTTTAAGAGATTCTTTAACCAATGTCTAATTAATTAACATAATAATGTCAAAAGTTATTTGTACTACAGAGCTGGCCCGCCGGGCTTTAGGCTCAAAATTTTGGTTCAAAAAAAGGCCTAAAAAACTTCAAGTTAGTTATGAATATATCTTATGTTATATTAGTTATAGATGTTCACCTAGTTCAATTGCTTAAGATAAAAGTCTTATGTTCTTTTTGACTCATGCTCGAACTTAGATGCTGCAAAACTTGTTGGGCCGACACTGAGACACTATTTGGTTTAAGTGCATAAATTTCTAACTTAATTTGAATATAGTTGCTTACATTAAATTATGATGTTCATGATTATTGTTCTGATCATCTTGTTTTAATGTATTATACCAGATGGAAAAGGATCAATCAATACCAAAGGACTACAATATTACAACAACCTTATAAATGAACTGATAAGCCATGGTTCTTGTGAAGACTACATTTTCCTTTCAGAGTTTGATTAGCACTTAAGAAGGTTCTTTCAATGCTAATGTATATTTATTTTGTTCATGTTTACAATTTTTGTAGGAATCCAACCACATGTTACATTACACCATTGGGATCTACCACAGAAACTTGAGGATGAATATGGAGGATGGGTTAATCGAAGCGTTGTGTAAGCTTCTGATACTTCAAGTCTCTACTCGCATTACCGTCTTGTCCTAGATTGCAATGATGCAAAATACACCTGACACAAATGTCATGTTTGGATAAATAGTCTATTTAAATGCTTATAACATACCTTTATCATATAAGTGTTTATGTATAAGATATAATTGTCTATTTCTACAACAAAAGATAAAATAAAGTCAAATTGTTTTCATATCAGCTATCTTAGAGATCTTATAGAAATCAGTTGAAAACAATTTATGAACATATCATAAGTTGTTTCCATAAACTCTCTTAAACAGTCTCACAAGTACTTATGTCAGCAATTTTACAAGTGCTTATGTCAGTAGATGAATTCAAATAAGTCTTTAGCTCTATTTTTATGCTTGTAGGAAGGATTTCACTGCATATGCTGATGTATGCTTCAAAGAATTTGGTGATAGAGTTAAGTATTGGACCACAGTGAATGAGGCTAATGTGTATTCAATTTTTGGCTATGATGTTGGAAGCTTACCACCTCAGAGGTGTTCTCCTTCCTTTGAAGCTAACTGCACAAGGGGAAATTCCTCAACTGAGCCATATTTGGTAGCTCATCATATTTTATTAGCACATGCTTCAGCTGCAAGATTGTATAGGAAAAACTATAAGGTAAAATTTATGTAGAATATGCACCACTCAACTTGTAATGCATTAGTCCTTCTGTGACTATTTTTTTTTTTTCCATTTTGCGTATCATTTATTTACAATTTTATCTTTCTATTTTTTTTTTCAATTAAATAACTGAACTTTTATAAAATATCTAAACCTATAAATAAAATCATATAAAATTTTGGTGTAACATTATTTCCTTCCAATTTTACACTTCTTTTATATGTTTAGATATATAATTACAAAAATTCTGGAAAGTTTTATAACTTCTATTATTTTTATAGAGAAAAACAGACATATAAAATGGAGATAATCATCATTTAATATGTTTAGAAAACATTTATTTTCCTTAAGTGCAGGGCACCCAACATGGCTTTGTTGGATTTAATCTCCTTGCTTTTGGTTTGGCTCCACTGAAAAATAATAGTGAAGATATAATTGCCACTAATAGGGCCCAAGAATTCTTCATGGGGTGGTAAGTAACAATTTGATAATGATATCTCTTGTATGTTGGCATTACCAAACTTCGTATTCTAAGATTGCAAATAACTCTTCAATGTAGAAAATAAATAGAAACTAAGTCACAAATTTTACATATCTAATAAGTTTCTTAAAACAAGAGTTATCATGGTTCTAAATTGCGGTTGTGACTGCAGGTTTCTAAAACCATTAACACATGGTGATTACCCTGATATAATGAAAAAAAATGCTGGTTCAAGGCTTCCTTACTTCACCAAAAAGGAATCAAAAATTGTGAAAGGCTCAATTGACTTCATAGGAATAAACTTTTACTACTCATTTTATGTTAAGAACAAAAGTCCTAGCATGGTGCAGAAGGAGAATAGAGATTACATGGCAGATATGAATGTGGAAACTATACGTATGACTTAACTTACCTCCCTTACTTTTTTCAATTGCATTACCAATTCTATAGGGTGTCACAAATTATGGTATGATGTCTTTCTTATTCCTCTCTATAAACAATGGTTACAACATCTCTGAGTAATTACTCTGTTAATTACAATTTAAGACAAATAAATGAATTCTTAATTTGTCTCATCTAATCTAGGAAAGCAAATATATACAATTAATTAGAGATATTATTTACTGATTCACACCCCCTCAAATTGATGTGGCTGACCAATGAGCATTAATTTGCTAACAAGATACTCATGACGTGGGCGAGGAATAATTTTAGTAAGAATGTCTGCGACCTGCAACTGAGCACTAACACAACAAGAAAACATAGATTTTGTGAGGGCAAAAAGTCCTCACAAAGGAGAAAAAACAGCCACAAAGTAGGTATTTGTTGCGGCCTTAGACAGGTACAAATAAGGTGATCACAAACCTTTGTGGCGGTCAAAACGCCATAAAGTGTGAAAATTTTGTTGTCTTTTGTGAGGGCAAAGACCGTCACAAACGCCTGATTTTGTGAGGGCATAGGCCGCCACAAATGCCTCACTTTGTGAGAGTTTAAGCCGCCACAAGTTAAACTTTTGTGGGGCCCAGGCTGCTACAAATGCTTCCCTTTGTGAGGGTTTAGGCCGCCACAAAGAATGTTCCAAATTAAAAAATAAATATTTTGTGAGGGCTTACGCTACCACAAAATATTAACTTCATTAAAAATTATTTTATTAAATTCGAATTAATAATAAAAAAATA
The DNA here is from genome assembly GCA_037974875.1 of Cicer bijugum. Classification (NCBI taxonomy): domain Eukaryota; kingdom Viridiplantae; phylum Streptophyta; class Magnoliopsida; order Fabales; family Fabaceae; genus Cicer; species Cicer bijugum. Next base: position 12,578 of record JBBPBT010001034.1, read on the forward strand.
ATATTATATATAATAAATTAATATGAATATAAATTTAAAATTAAAATTAAAATTACAATATTATAATTTAATTAAAATTTAAATTCAATTAAAAATATAATATTTAAATTTAAATTTAAATTTAATATGTTATATAATAAGCTAATATCAATATAAATTAAAAAAATTAAATGAAAAATATAATATTACAATTTAATTATCATTTAAATTAAATTTAAAATATAATATTTAAATTATAATTATAATTAAATTAAATGAAATAAAAATTAAATTAAATTTAAATAAAAATTAAATTTAAAAATTAAAATAACTATTATATATAAAAATATAATATTAATAATAATTAAAGTAATTACTATCAAAACAAATAAAACATTCTAAAATTAATAAATAATGTCTTACAAACCAAAAATTAAACACACAATAATTAATTAGCATCGTAATAACTTTGCGGCAAACCACCTCTAACAATGTTGCGTCTAGCATCATTTTAGTCATTAAATCCAAAGCTAAATCAGAAACATGAAATTGAGACTTTAGACCTAATAGTCTAATACACATTGATAACTTTGAATTTGGAGATCCTTCAAACAACGGTTTACTTGTCTCTTTCGAAAGACCATAAAATCTCTGAACTTCTTCATTCGGAAGTCCATCGTTATCGTCATATTGATCTTCATTGAACGATAAATTAACCCCAACAACACCTAAAATTATATCATTCATCACCTCAAAGTGTTGATAGTTATAATAATTTATACCTAACATGTTAGTACTACTTGAAGGACCTATGTTATTCTCCACACATGTACTAGTAGTAGGCGTCGCTGTAGACTTTTCTCTATGATTTGTCCAAATCCAGTAGTTAGACATAAATCCATCTACATATAAATGCACTCTTATTTCATCTTCACTTTTAAACCGTCTACATCGACATAAATAACATGGACATCTCATTCCCCCTTCATCTTTGACAATTTTCTGCACTCTCGCAAAATTGAGAAAATCTTTGACCTTGTTAGCAAAACATTATTTAAGACCCTTCCTTTCAGGAAAATTCTCATCGTACATCCAACTACGGTCTATATCCATATATATATATATATATATATATTGATGTTTTATATATTAATTGCTTTATTTTTCAAAAGCATTATATATAAATTTTGATATACTTTATATGTCAATTAGGGGAGCATTTGCAAACAATATAATAAATTATTATCAACACTATAATTATATAAACCGAAATAAAATTTTAAATGATGTTTAATTAAATTTTTTATAAAATAATTAACTCCTCATATATAAACAAAAATAAAAATTGTTAAAGTATATAAATTTTTTGTACTAAATCAACTACAACTCTTTTTAATAAGTAATAAAAAATATTAATATCATCAATTTTAATAATGTTTTTTTAAAAAAATAGTTATATTAAAATCAATAAATTTTACATGTGTTTTAAATTTTTATTTATCATATATTAAGTAAACAACATAATTTCTATTTTGTTATAAATAAATATATGATAACACATATTTTACTAATCTATATTTTAAAAATAATATAAATATATTTACAATATCACATATATATTTACTAATTTAAATTTAAAATGTATAAAATTAAATACTAATTTGATGTCGGGTAGTGTTTGACTTGAAGCTTTCACATAGCTTAGAACTCTTTGAAGTAATTAACACAATATCACCACTGTCAAAATACAAATTTAATAATATTAATTACATAAATAACTTCAAATCAAAAATAAAAATAAAAAATTAAATATATAATATAATATAAACTTATTAAAATTCAAGCAAGCTTGAAGGAATAATTTTTGTAGAGAGAAGGTGGAGAGAAAATTTAGAAAGAAGATTTAAAGAGAAGGTTGAAGTGAAAAATGATAAGAGGAGTGGAGTGATATTTATAGAATATGGTTGATACTTTGTGGCGGCCTGGGCGGCCACAAATGGCAACGTCACTTTGAGATTTTGTGGCGGCCTTTGCAGCCACAAAAGATACGGATCAAGCGTTTGTGGCGGCTTGGGCGGCCACAAATGGCTTGCCTTTGTGGCGGCCTTTACCCTCGAGTTGATTTTGTGGCTGCAAAAGCCCTCACAAAAATCTTAAAAATTTAGGTGGATTTTATGGCTGCCTAAGCCCTCACAAAATCACAACGTAGTGATTTTGTGAGAACTTAGGTAGCCACCACTAGTAGAATTTTGTCTTTTTAAGTCGGTTAAAATATACATTTTAAGTCGGTTTCATGCCCGAGTTAACAGGAAACGACTTAAAAAATATGTTGTTTTTTAACTCGTTTCATGAACCGACTTAATAGAGTTTCATTATATTAAGTCAGTTCTGCTTAATCGACTTAAACATCGTAAATTCAGCACTAACACATCATCTTTTTTAAGTCGGATATTTTGACCAATTAACTTAATAAATATAGTTAAAATAATTTTTTTTTTATTTTTATATAAATTTCTCATTTTGTTTTCATGCTCCTAATCCGTCGTATTAAATTTCAAACTACAGTTTTGTACTTACAATCATAATTTTATATAACCATCTAATAATCAAAATATACAATATCACAATATCTCATATTTATATAAAAAAATATAGAGTACAAATAAAATGTATCTTATTTCCGACTAATCTTGACAAGACGGAAAAAAAAAATTAGATATCCATTAATAAAATTACAAAACTACAATGTAGCAATATTCAATAGACATATATTAGTATCATAATTTTCTTCAATTAATTTCAAAATAAAATCCACACAACGTTTTCGAACTTATTTACTTTGATCCATGAATTGATCTTGAGTCATCAAATATCTGGAAGAAAAAAAATGAAATTATGAGCACATATATAATCATTTTATCAACGTCACAAAATTATTGTTATACATCAACAACAAAAGAGTAGAAAATTAAAAAAAAAAACATACTCATATAAATTTATTATTCAATCACTTGATCAACCATACCTGAAATGGTGGCGATGAAAAGCGATTGTGAAGAGGATGGCGATGAAACTGAGTTTGGCGAGAAGAAGTGGACGATGAAACATGAAATTGAGTTAGGCGTGGCATGGAGTAAATGCATTTGCATTTGTAAATATGGTTAGAGAAAAGAAAAGATTTATATGATTCTTTACATTCCCCTTTAAATCATATACACGCTATTTGGCTTAAGTCAGTTATTAATATAACCGCATTAAACAAGTTTTAAATATTTACAAAATTGTCACCGCCTTCATTTTATTAGGTAGTTTATAAGTAACTGATTTAGCCACGTAATATGATAGGATATATTAATTTTTTAATTTTACTTTTACAGTATCTTTTAAATCAATTGTCAATATAACCGTGTTTACCATGTTTCACATATTTACAAAATTGTCACCATCTCATTTTGTTAACTCGTTTATATGGGAAACCGACTTAAATATACCTCCGTCTCACTTGTTAAGTCTGGTGGCACGTAAATGGCTTAATTCTGCCGTATTAAAAGCTCAATTTTCTACTAGTGCACAAAATCCACTTAAATTTTTAAACTTTTGTGAGGTTTTTTCAGCCACAAATAAAGACCAATTTCAATTTTTGTATTTGTGAGGGCTTTTTCGGTCACTAATTTGTGAGAGTTTTTTTTTTGCCACAAAGTATTTGTAAACTTGGCCACAAATGAGGGGATTTCTTGTAGTGTAACATGTGGAAGTGATATAAGTCGGTCATCATAGGCGTCACAAATAAAATGGCAATCTAATTAAATATGCTTGGTGTGCTCATGAAAGATGAGATTTGCAACAATCTGGCACTTGTATTGTCAGCATAAAGAGAGGTTGGTTCTATTTGAGGAAATCTAAGTTCAGTCAAAAGACCATGAAGCCATATTATTTCAGAACAAGCAACATACATGGAGCTATATTCAGATTCAATAAAGGATTTAGAGACTCTTGCCTGATTTTAATTTTCCATGAGATCAACGAAGAGCCAATAAACAAGCACCAATGATAGATCATCGAGGGTCGAGACACTCAGTCCAATCAGCATCACTATAAGCAATCAATTGAATAGATATCCTTTTGGGAAAGAATAGTTCACGATGAGAGGTTCCTTTCAAGTAACGAGTTATACGCCAAACCGCTGCAAAGTGAAGATGGTAAGGAGAATCCATGAATTGGCTAACTTGTTGAACACCAAAGGATATGTTCAGGGTGTATGATAGTCAAGTAATTAAAGCTACCTACAAGTTGTCGATACAATAAGTGATAGGGTAAAAGATTACCATCATCATAATGGTATTTAACATTAACCTCGAGAGGAGTGTCCACCGGATTAACTGATTGGATACTAGCCATAAAAATCAAATATGTGGCATACATTTGTTGATGGAGGAAGATGCCCTTGGACGTAGGATGAACCTCAAGACCAAGAAAATAATCCAAGTTACCGAGATCTTTCATGTGAAATGAGGGCTTGTAATTGTTGCTTTAAGTTGTTGAATAGAAGCATGATCAGAACTAGTAATAATCATATCATCAACATACAAAAAAAAAAAAAAAAGAGAAGAATACTTGTAGATGTGCGATGAATGAACTAGGAGGAGTCCTATTGACTTTGAGTAAAGGAAAACCCAAGTAGAGTAGAACAAAATTTCTCATATCCTATTATGGGAGCTTGTTTCAAACCATATAATAAGCTTTTGAGCTTGCACACACCCTTAGAAGATGAAAATATACCAGAAGGATGAGTCATATAGATATCTTTAATTAGATCTCCATGAAGAAATGCAGTACTGACGTCCATTTGATGGAGAGACCAACCATTAGAAGCCGCTATAGAGAGCACAATTCCAACAGTTATCATTTGAACCACATGTGCAAATGTCTCACCATAATCAATTTCATATTCATGTTTGTTTCCTAAGACAACCAATCAAGCTTTGTAACGGTTAAGGGACTTATTAGAATTTAGTTTCACATAATACACTCATTTGCAGCTTAGGAGTTTGATATCAAGAGGACAAGAGATAATATCCCATGTGGAATTCTATTAAAGGGTATAAAGTTTCTCATTCGTTGTTTGTATCCAGCATACATATGTAAAAAGTAGGAATATATGTGTTAGAAATAGAGTCAGTCATAGAAGTATGTAAGAAATCATACTTGTCTAGTGAATATGTATTAGGTGGATTGGGCTTTCTACTAGTTTTCCGTAGTGCAACTGGTAAAGGATCAAGTGGCAGATTAGCGTGTTTGCGTTTGCTTGTTGTTGCTGACATATAAATTGTTTGGCTTGAAACATTCTATAGATTGAGGCAAGAGTAAAGTCACAAAGAGTAGCAATATCATTCATGGTACGAATGAGATGAGTAAACATAAATTGATTATAGAAAAAAGTCACATTCCTATATATGTGAAAGTAATGGTTGGAAACATCATAACACATATCAAAGCATGAAGCATAGAACAATCGGCAAAACCGACAATCATGAAGCTTCGAAATCCACAGTGAAAGTCACGAATGATTACCAAGAAGTCACATGTAGGATCAGAACCATACTGATACCATGTCACAATCAGGCTTGATACTTTTTTGCTTTCTTACTCCTCTCTATAAATAATGGTTACAACATCTTTAAGTAATTATCTTATTAATTATAATTTAAAGGAAACAAATCAATTATAAATTTGTCTAATCTATTCTACCAAATCAGATAAATACAATTAACTAGAGATGTTATTTCCTAATTTACATAGGAAGCTTAATTTAACAAGTCACTAATTATATATAAATTTTTGTTGGACTCATTTTCTTGTGCACGAGTCGGATTCATTTTCTTGTTACTTTAGGGTTCTTATATATAAAAATATTTTCATTTTCTAAAATAAAATTTGTGGTAGTTTTATTAATCAACAAATGAGACAAAAAATTCGTAAAGTGAATAATTATTTGCATCTCAAGTTAAATTGAACCTTTGAGATGATGTATTTATAAAAATAATTGTTCACTTACGAGTCTTGTATTTTCTTTGTTAGATAATTAAACTACCACGTCAATTTAAAAAAATAAAAATGTTTTTATGAAGTAAACGAGTCCTTATTTTCTACAATAATGGCTTTAGAGATAGTGTTCCATTATATGCAACTTTTGTTCTATTTAATGAGTCTTAGAATTTGTGGGTTTTTAATTATTTTACTCAAATTTTTCTCATTCTTTTAGGGCAACATTTCTAATTTTGACAATCAATGTTTCTTGCCCTTCCTGTGTTTGTGATGTCTTTTATCAAACAAACATAAGTATTAATGTAGAAATTTTAGTTGTTCTTGATACTCACCTACTTTCATTTTATTTTGTTTGCCTCTGTAATCCATGTCACGTAATGTTAACATTAACACCTATGTCTTTTTGGTTGTAGAAATTACACCAAATGATACATCAATGTATGAGGTAACATCAAGTTGTTCCTCTATTCATTTATTTAATTATATATATCTTTTTAAGCAAGAAGTTTCAATATTGTCCACTAATCAAGAAGTATTGGTTTAGATTCCGATTACAACATGGACTTTGCAAGGTGTGCTAGGCTGGGTGAAGAACAAGTATGGAAATTTTCCGATTTACATACACGAAAATGGTACGAAAATTTTTTAACTGACTTAAAATGAGTACATTTGTACTAGTGTGTATTTTATCAACAAATACAACTTTCCTATTATCTATTTTATGGTAAGTTTACATGTTTTGCAGGCCAACAAACACTTCGTAATCCATCATTGAATGATTGGCATAGGGTGAAATACTTGTATGAATACATCGGAAGCATGTCAATAGCACTAAGGTACTTCTAATTTGATTTTCAAATATAATAAAATGTTATATCCCCACTTTCTCTAAAATATTTAGGCAAAAATGCATCTAGTCTTTTGAATTTATCTCAATTTCCGTTTAGGTCGTTTAAGTTTACTTTTTCTTAATTTGGTCTTTAACATTACATTTTGTTTGTATTATTATTCTTTAAGTTATATTAAATTATGTATATAGTCTTTAATATTTTACAATTTTCACGGATTACTATCAATAAATATGAAAATATAAATAAAACATCGTAGTGACTTGACTATCCAAGTGGACAAAGTTAATAACATTAATTATGTGAATAGACTTTTATTACTAAGTTTTTAATTTATGTATGTGTCCAAATGATTATAAAGAAATTCAATAAATATAAAGTATTCATAAGGTTTGATGAATGGTTTTTGAATCATCAGTATGAGAGATATATTGTTGTATCATTTAATAGAGTTTATAATGATTAGATGTTTTCAGTTACATTAATCGTTGTTGAAAGTGAGACAAATGATTAACGGAGCAAATAAAATATAACTTAAAAGATAAAATCCGAAAAAAAAAATATATAACTTAAATTACCTAAGTGGTAATTTAACTAAATTTAGGATTATAAGCGTATTTTTGGTCAAATATTTATCAAATGTATCATGAATACTAATTGAATTTTCTTTTCCCTTTATTCTTGACACATTGAAAGGAGTGGATCAAATGTAAAAGGCTATTTTGTATGGTCCTTCTTGGATGCTTTCGAATTATTGGGTGGATATGAACTAAGTTATGGCCTATATTACATAGATATGAATGATCCAAGTTTGAAGAGACAGCCTAAACTCTCTGCTCAATGGTACTCAAATTTTCTTAAGAGGAAACCTATGGACACAAAGATTGCCATTGAAATTGAGAAGAATGCACTTTTGTCTTCGCAGACATCCTTACTACATGATGCCAAGTAATCTCTAGTTTGAGATTAGAATATTCTGCTTTGTGCTACCATGTGAATGAATAAAAGAACATACTTTATGATGTCAAATAGGAAACATAGTATAATGTGCATGTCCAAGATATATAGTAGATGATGAAGATGCTTTATAACTTTATTTTGCATGTGTTTAAACTCCTTAATATTTTGCAAAAAATTGTGACTAAAATGAAATTTGCCACTCACTAGAGTAGTATGTGAATGTTGTAAACGATGTTTAGTTCGATTCCAACTAAAATAAATAAATTTGTCACATTCTAACTATATATGTATAAACCTATGAGGTCTATATTTCAAATGTACGATCATAATATGTTCTGTTGTTTATGTTCCGTTGTTTAGGTTTGGTCTAAAAGAGGGAGGGAGGGAGAGAGATTTTGAATGATTTATATGTCTATTTAGTTAAATTAGTTAAATTAGTTTGTCTCTAAATTTCTAAAATAAAGGGAGAACAAAATAAATTTTTGAAGAAATTTTATTTTATTTTATTTATTCTATTTTTATTCTCTATTAAAAATTGAATCAAACATATTTTATTTAAAATGTTATTTTTTTTCTCCATCTTTCTCTAATTAAATATAGCAAGTTGCAAATTAAAGATATAACCTAAAATATACCCTTAAACTTTATAACAAGTTGTAAATTAAAGATATAACCTAAAACTAATTTAGGTTAAGGTTGATAACACTGGCCCTATGGCATATTATGGTTCATAACAATCTTGAGTAAGCATCAATCCTAAAATCCAATATTTTAAATGAGCTAAAACCAATCTCAAATCAAGATATAACTTATTAATCCTGATGTTAATTTAACAACATTTGAGCATATTCACTATTCACTCCCTCGAAGTAGAACACTATCCCTATGGCATCCAATTAATGCACAAGCTAGCCCAAGGATAAAGACTACTAAAATTCTAACTTTAAGCTTAATTTTTTTTTAACAAAAAGATCACATTTGCATTTAAAAAGACTACATATATCAGTATTTGTTTAAGACTTCATTCGCTATTAAAAATTATTCTGCACAATTTATTTGGTCAATATTCAACTATTATAATATGAAAGTTCATACCAAACATCTCTCAAGTCATAATAGAATGAAGTAGAGATGAGCGAAATAGAATAAAAGTATTCCATTTCTTCCAAATTAGAAGAGAACAATAGTAAAAATAAGTGATAAAATATGATGAAATTAATTGCATCATGCTTCACTGTATTCCATACTCTTTTCAAAAATTCAAACGGTAAAACATTAATTTATTCTATTTCATTTTATACCATTGATCCAAATATAGCTTTAATTATGGACCATCTTTGTCATTAAAATATTCCTTAAAATTTTAAGTGTGGTCATATGACTCATTGACTCTTTTTTTAAGTTAGTCTATCAAATATACAACACCATCATCAAATTTGTATTTATCTATCACTATTTTGTTTTATTTTATTTTTTGTTTAACGAATTTGGAATTATTTTTAAATATTTAATTTTATTATTATAAAAAAGTTTCATTTGATTAAAAATGATTAAAAAACCGATATTATTTAACGAAAGATAAATAAAATTTCAGCATAAATTATCTTATCACTACTGTGAATGAACTCAAACATCACTAAAATTTGTCATTTTAAAAAGTGATAATTAGGACATAAATGAACTATTATTAAGGATGTAATGTCTTAAGGCTATAATAAAGATGTAAATGGACTATTATTAAGAATGTAATGTTATTACTAAAATAAATGAACTATTATTATCACCATTATCATAATGATTTAATTTCCGTTATTTTAAAATAAAATTTAGATGTCAATGAAAATTGACATAAATGTTAAAAAAAATTAGTTTCTAATTATAATTTAAATTTAACTCATAAATATAAAGACCTTTTACATTATCAAAATTTTAAAAATGTTTAATTTTAACTATAATTACTTAATAATATTAACAGTTGGTTATAAAATATTAAATCTAAAAGCTCCTTTTAGAATTTATTTAAAGTCTCTTAACTAAGATATGAATTAAATTATAATTTTCTTTTTTGTCACAGTTATCTTTAACTTAATATAGAAATGTATCTTCTACAATCAATAAAATAAATTAAATTCAACAACTAGAATTATTCTAATAAGTTATTAGAATTTGAGGGTACACATGTAATTTAGTACAAAAAATGGTGTTCGGTTGTTGAAGAGGAGGAACAGATCGTTACCTATGACTACGACTTTCTCATCAATGCAAGCACCCAAATAAAAAATCTGAGTTTTGATGTTATTATTGTGTTCAATTACTAAAGGGTTGTCTTGTTTTTGTTCAATCATTTCTTAATGGACAATGAATCTCCTTCGGGTTCTGCTGAAAGATTCAAGCTTTATGATGAGCTTGAATTACTAGAGTTTCAAGACAAGTTTGTGATCAAATCCCATGAATCTCCCAATCAAGGCTTTTGGATTAGCCGTGTTGATGGAAACATCAATCCAATTGATGGTAATTTTCTTTTTTATTTATTTATTGTTTTATTTTAGTTTCTTCATTTTTATATCGTTGGTGCCAAAGAAGATGTTTGTTGACCATTTTATTGTAATCATTTATTTTTGTATTAATCTTTTGCAGATGACACAATCTCAGAAATTCCATCCATGACATCTACGATTTATGGTGTGGTGGGAACAATAAGATTGGTTGTAGGTAGATATGCTTATAATTTTTTATTGAGTTTCTTTTATATTAATTACTTGCATATGCATTTTTTTTCATATTATCTTATTCATCTCTTTGCATGTTTAATCCTGCAATTGATTAATCCTGCAATTGTTTAATGGCTTTGATTAATCCTGCAATTGTTCTTCTTTCATTTTCCTGTTAAGTTTTCTTCTCAAGTAGATTATGTTGAATGCATTTGGTTTAGCAGAAAGAAGTTAAGCTAGCTATAAGAATTTAGATTAACGACAAAAAAATTATTTATTTTCCCAAGTAACCACTTAGTCTAACGACATAACTTTGTTTATACTAATTAAGGTTTAATGATGCTCTCTTGGGGCAGGAACTTATGCCATCGTAATTACTTCTCGGAAGGAAGTTGGAAGTTTCCTTGGTTTTCCGGTATATCGCTTGACATCTATGAGAGTACTTGCATGTAATGAGACTTTGAGGTTTTCAACTTCTCAAGAAGTAAGAGGTTATGTAATTAGAAGTTAATGAGGGATCAATTAAGTATTATACGTGTGATTCATACTCATACTAAATTCACCCTTTTGGTTTTATCTTTTTGTAGAAAAAGGACGAGGCGTACTTCTTGACATTGTTGAAAATAGTGGAGTCAATGCCAGGCTTATACTATTCTTATGAAACCGATATTACATTAAAGTGAGTGTCACGGTCCTTAAATTTTCTGGTTTATTATTATCTTAGTCCCTTAATAGTCATATTATTGCAAGATTGATGTTCATAAGACGTAATTCATCTTATCCTCCAGCTTGCAGAGAAGAAGCAAGTTAGTAGAAGGGTGGATGAGTAAGCCACTATGGAAGCAGGTTAGTTGACATAATGCTTGATCTTCTGGGAATAATTGAGAGCAAAGCATTATGCCACCAATGTTCTTTTCATATATAATTGAGTAGTTTTGTAGTTATAGTAAAAATTTATGACATATCCTTTCTCCTTTGCATACTACATTTTGTCCATTATATAATACTATACAATGTTGTCGATCGTGGATTGCAGAAAATAATAGTTTGTTCAAATTCCGCTATGTTGCAGTTCTATAGTGTTGTTTAGCCACTATTTAATAATACTTTGTACTAAATTGCATATCAAGAAACAAATGTGATTTATTCAAATTCCTCTACACTATAGTGCCACTCTAACCGCTATTTGACAACATTGATATTGTACTGCTTAGTTCTGCCATGATGTCACTGCAATGTGTCACGATAATTTCCTTTCAAACCACTTCTCTTATGCTTTTAATTCTAGAATAGGAAAGATCAAAGAAAGGCCTCTTAAACTTGTTGACATCATTTGATGCAATCAGAAGAAGAAAAGAAATTGCTGAAAATTTTAGGTGCCTTTTTTCCATTTATATGTCAGGCTGACCCACGATATGTCTGGAACAAACATCTTATGGAGGAGCTTATTGAGTTTAAGGTCAGATACTTTTCTAGAATTTGCTGTTTGCTTAAGTAAAAGTTCCATTAGTATCATTAAAAGAGCAAGTCTTCTCAGAGTTTTAATGAACTTCATCTTGTCTTTCTTTAGTATTTTGATCAATGATGAGTTCAAGTTTGATCAACGGTCTTTCTTTAGTATAGGTTAATAAATTTGTCCTCTTAACACCTATCTTTTTTATTGCAGCTTGACAGATTCATCATGCCTCTCGTACAAGGGAATATCCTGAAATTTAAACTACTTATTCTCCCCCATCCCCTTTTTGTATGAATGTTTGTGTGTGTGCATATGCTCTCTGCTTAATATCGGTACAAGAAAAGTGATGAAAATGAAGTATGCATTCACTTAAATAAGCCTGTTACGTTCTTCCTTAACCGGGGCTTAAGCTTCCAAACAGATGAGCTGAAGCTAAAAGACTCATGTGCTAAACTCACATTAATTTCAAGGAGATGTACACGGCGTCTAGGTATGGTGTCCAATGACGCTTCTTTCATGTAGTGGTCATTCAATAAATTTGCAATAGCTCATTATATAGTATTGCAATATGGTGAAATAGGAACAAGAATGTGGAGAAGAGGAGCCAACTTTGAAGGTGACACTGCCAATTTCATTGAAACTGAACAGTTGCTTGAAACTGAAGACTTCAGGTTCTCATTTTTGCAGGTATTATTTTACATTAATGAGTATGTACTTCTAATATTTCCTTTTGATAGTTTTTCCTTACAGTTGGTTATGTTTTCATGCTAGTATGTTATGTTATGGGAATTTGTACTGTTTTTAAACATGCCGAAGGACTTTGAGTACTTTAGTTTTCTGGTGTTTCAAATATAGATTTTAAAAATTGTTAAGTTGGTGAAGTAATACCCATATATGGACGTGATGTGCAGAATAGATAGCTTGACTTTTGTTTTTATTTGCTGTAAAATACTCCTTTCATTTCAAATATAAGCAACAAAAAAGTCATATTTTGTGGTCTAAATTATAAGCCAAACTTAACTAACTCTACAATATTTAATGTTATCATTCATAAAATATCCTTTAATTGAATTAGATTTTATTATTGTGGAACAAGTTCTATGAGGGACAATTTAGAAAATGCAATTACTTTTTTTACTACTTTTCTTAAAGAATGTGAAGTAATATTTGTTTTGCATATATATGAGACCCGAAGGAGTATTAATTTTGTGTATTTGGAGAATGTTTTTAAATTTTCTAGTTTTAATTCGAAGTTAAGTGCTCCTTACTTCTTCTAGATATCACAATCCAATGGAATTTAATATCAATCAATAGCTGTAATATAAAGTTGTTTTTAGACCCTTGTAAATTAAGGTAAAGAAAAAGAAAGTCTATGTATATTTTATAGTTTATACTCCCTCCGTCTCATTTTTATTGTCTTATTTGAGTTGTGTGTGGTTCTTAAGAAAACAATTAGTTTTGTTGATTTCAATGATAAAATGAATGTCATTTACTTAAATACCCTTATTAATTGCAATTAGTTGAGAAGTTTTATGAATTGAGATTGAATAAATTATGGTATATTAATGGAAAAAAGTAATTAATGCATTGGAATTATAAAATGACATAATTTGAGACAGAGAAAAATGGCAAATGAGACATTTAAAATGAGACGAATGGAGTATTACAAGATCGATTTTTTACCACCCTGTTTGTGATTTGTACTCTAATTAATTGTTTTGCAGGTTCGAGGTTCAATTCCACTTTTGTGGGAGCAGATTGTTGATCTAAGCTACAAACCAAGCCTTAGAGTTATTAGTCATGAGCAAACAGTACACTTCTATTTCTTAAATCTTCTTGTACTTAAATGGGTTTGACACAATTTATATTTATACATGTTTCTTATTGCTTTTTTCCTCTTCTACTACGTCTGCTTCAGCCAATTATTGTGGAGCGTCATTTCCATGATCTCTCACAAAGATACGGAGAGATATTAGCAGTTGATTTGACTGACAAAGTAAGGCTTCTACTATACGTTCTCTTTCAATGCAAATCTGAATCTCTCCCAAATTTATTTTTCAGATTTATAGCAAGTCCAAAGACATGTAGCATCTTCTTGATGTTTTCCGGGAGACAAGGATATTCATGATTAAGTAAAAATGATTTTAGTTTCTGTTTGGCCTCAAACAGCATGATGCTTTAGGGGCTTTTGGCCTGATATCATATTCAAATATTTTTCATTCATAGGCGCTCCTTTTCTTTCGCACAAAATGTTAGTGAAGAAAGTAAAAGACAAAATACTTTTATATTTTATTACTACAGCCCTAAGCTGTTTATATAGAAAAAGAAATAACAATAGTAACACTAAGTAATAGTGACAGAATAAAAATAAACATAATAATATAAAATAAAAGAGAATAAAATCTAATTTCTATTTTATTCTTCAACACCCCCCCTCAAGTTGGTGCATAGATATCTGTCATGCCCAACTTGGCTATCAGTCGCTCAAAATTGGGTCTTGCCAAACTTTTTGTCAAGATATCAGCAGTTTGCTGATTGGAAGTCACAAATGGTAGGCATATAACTCCAGCATCAAGTTTTTCTTTTATGAAATGGTGGTCAATCTCAATATGCTTGGTTCTATCATGTTGTACAGGGTTGTGAGCTATGCTTATTGCTGCTTTGCTATCACAGAACAATTTTAAGGGTGAGTCAACTTTCATTTTCAGTTCGCCCAAGAGTTTACGAATCCATAAAAGTTCACAAATTCCTTGAGCCATTGCTCTGAATTCAGCTTCTGCACTGCTTCTAGCGACAACCCCTTGTTTCTTACTTCTCCAAGTAACTAAATTTCCCCAAACATAGGCACAATATCCGGTGGTGGATTTTCTATCAGTAATTGATCCTGCCCAATCAGCATCTGTAAATATAGAGACTTCTCTGTCATTAGTTTTCTTGAAGTACAAACCCTTTCCAGGATTGGATTTCAAGTACCTTAAGATTCGATAAACTGCCTCCAAGTGTTCTTCATAAGGAGAATGCATGAATTGACTTACAACACTCACAGAGAAAGCGATGTCAGGTCTAGTGTGGGCTAGATAAATAAGTTTGCCGACTAACCTCTGGTATCTTCCAATCTCTACAGGAACACTGCCTTTCTCCCAAAGTTTAGCATTTAAATCCATAGGAGTATCTGCTGGTCTACACCCACTCATCCCAGTTTCTTCCAAGAGATCTAAGATGTATTTTCTTTGAGAAACAACAATTCCCTTATTTGAGCGAGCAACTTCCATACCAAGAAAGTATTTAAGCGCACCTAAATCTTTGATCTCAAATTCTTTTTTCAAATTTTTCTTCAATCTTTCCATCTCAACAATGTCATCTCCTGTGAGAATAATATCATCTACATATACAATTAGAATTGCAATTTTACCAACATCAGAGAACTTCATGAACAGAGTATGGTCTGATTGTCCCTGCATATATCTTTGCCTTTTGACCGACTGAGTGAATTTTTCAAACCAAGCCCTTGGAGATTGCTTGAGACCATAAAGGGATTTTTGTAGTTTGCACACGTTTGAACCAAATTTATCTTCAAAGCCAGGTGGGCTATCCATGTATACTTCCTCCTCCAAATCACCATTCAGAAAAGCATTCTTTACATCAAGTTGGTTAAGAGACCAATCTAAATTTACTGCCAAGGACAAGAGGACTCTAATAGTGTTTAATTTGGCAACAGGAGCAAAAGTCTCTGAGTAATCAATGCCATATGTCTGAGTAAACCCTTTAGCAACCAAGCGTGCCTTGTATCTTTCAACTGTGTTATCAGAATTATATTTCACAGTAAATACCCATTTACAACCAACAGTATTCTTTCCTGTAGGTAACGTCATGACTCTCCAAGTTTGATTCTTCTCAAGAGCTCTCATCTCCTCAAGAACAGCTTCCTTCCACTTTGGAATTTTTAGAGCCTCCTGTATATTTTTTGGAATTTCTACAGTAGACAACTTAGAGGTAAATGCAGCAAATGAAGAAGACAATTTTGAGTATGACACATAATTAGACAAAGGATATTTAGTGCATGATCTAACAGGTTTTCTAATTGCAATAGGAAGGTCTATATCAGGATACTCGACATGACTCTTAAGAATAGAAGAAGACTTACCTGTATCAAGATGATGTGTTGGATTATCTATTGGTTCAGAATCTTGGAAGGGTCGGAGAATGGGTCCTTCATTTCTCTGTTTATGGTTTCTTCTTTCAAAGACATTTCCCTTCCAAGTAGGGCCAATTGTAGTACACCTGTTTTGTGTCTCTTTATCTGAATCATTATGTTGTGGCATTTCAGATGGTCCTTCATTATTATTAAGATCAAGAATTTTATCATTGTGATTTAGATTTGAAATTGTTGCCCCCGAATCTGTCGAAACCTCATTCATAAGTGGATTGAGTTCCAATATAGATTCTTGGGCATTTTCTTTTGGTGCATCAATATAAGTCTCAGAATTTGTTGACAACACTACATCACTTAAAGTAATGATGTTTTCAAAAGTAAAAGATGAATCTTCCTTAAAATTTCCCCCCTGAAGATGAATGTCAGTAAAAAATGGTTGATTTTCAACAAAAGTAACATCCATGGTTACAAAAATTCTTTTTGATTTTGGTTCAAAACACCGATACCCCTTTTGAGTTGGAGAGTAACCGGTAAACACACATTTTATTGCTCGTGGATCGAGTTTGTCAAGGTGTTTATGTTCATGAACAAAAGCAGTGCAACCAAAAACTTTTAGTGGCAAATCAGCAGAGACATTAGTCAAAGGAAAATAATTTCGAAAAACATCAAGAGGTGTACGAAAATCTAAAACTTTAGATGGCATTCGATTAATTAAATATGATGCAGTTAAAACAGCTTCACCCCACAAATATTTTGGAACCTTATTTGCAAATAGTAAAGCTCTAGCAACCTCAAGAAGATGCCTATTCTTTCTCTCTGCAATTCCATTTTGTTGGGGTGTATTAACACAAGAACTTTGATGAATAACCCCATTTGCAAGAAAAAAAATCAGACAAAAGTATATTAAAATATTCTTTACCATTGTCACTTCTGAAGACTTGAATATCTGTTTGGTATTGAGTTTGCACCATTTTAAAGAAATTTTTGACAACCTGTCCAACTTCCGATTTTTCTTTCAATAAATAAACCCAACAAATTCTAGTATGATCATCAATAAAAGTTATAAACCATTTTTTATTAGAAAAGGTGTTTATTCTATTAGGACCCCAAACATCACTATGAATAACTGCAAACGGTTTTGATTGTTTATATGGTTGTGTAGAAAAAGAAGAACGGTGATGTTTAGCAAATTCACAAGTTTCACAATGAAATAAAGACGGATCCTTCTTAGAAAATAATTTAGGAAATAAATGTTTCAAATACGGAAAACTAGGATGTCCTAACCGTAAATGCCATAACATAATATCATCATTATTAGAAGAAACAAAAGTAGATTCAAAGCAGGTACTTGTTTTTTGTTGGTCTTTGAAATCGAGTCCATTTTCAAGATAATAGAGTCCTCCACTCTCCTTAGCATTGCCAATCATCTTCCCCGTGCTCAAATCCTTAAAAGTGCAATGAGAATGAAAGAAGTTAGCTTGACAATTTATATCCTTTGTTAATTTAGTAATGGATAACAGATTACATGATAAATTAGGAACATGTAAGACATCTTTTAAGGTTAACTTAGGTGACAAAATAACAGAACCTTTCCCTGCAATGGCTGAAAGAGAGCCATATGCAATTTTAATTTTGTGGTTACCTGCACAAGGACTATAAGAAGAAAATAGACTCGACTCCCCAGTCATATGATCAGTAGCACCAGAATCGATAATCCAAGTATGGCTGGGAGTGACACTAAGTAGAGCAGTATTTGGAAAATTACCTCTTTGAGCTATAGAGCAAGAAGAAGTTTGAGACCCAAGAAGTTTGTACAATTGATCTAACTGTTCCTTGGTGAAAGGAGATGGGATTGAAGGAGACTGCTTCTCTTGATCAGATGTTTGAGACTCAAGAAGTTTGTACAATTGATCTAACTGTTCCTTGGTGAAAGGAGATGGGATTGAAGGAGACTGCTTCTCTTGATCAGATGTACCAGTTTGGAGTGCATGACCTTCGTTTCTTTCTTTTTTCTTCCAATTTAGAGGTTTTCCATGGAGCTTCCAACATGTATCACGTGTGTGCCCTGGACGTTTGCAATGTTCGCACCATAGTTTCTTGCCAACGCTCTTCCCGTCTTCATTTTTAGTGACTAGGGCAGAGCTTTCAACCTCACCAACAGAAGGTGACTTACCCATCATAACACCTTGTCTCGCCTCTTCTCTTCTCACTTCTGAGAACGCTTCCCGAAGTGATGGCAATGGGATCTTTCCCAATATTCTGCCTCGGACTTCATCAAGCCGCTTATTAAGCCCAACCAAGAACATGAATACACGGTCATTCTCCTGTCTCTTAAGAAACAAAACACTGTCCTCACAGCACTTCCAATGATCATCATAGCATAGATCCAATTCTTGCCATAGTGTCATCAATTCATTATAATAGGTAGTGACATCTCTATCTCCTTGTTTGGCATGCCACAATCGTGATTTGAGATCGAAAATTTGAGCTGAATTATGAACATCAGAATATGTTTCTTTGACAGCCTCCCAAACTTCCTTCGCAGTAGGCAAAAACATAAAAGGTTTTTTGATTGTTGATTCCATATTACTCAGCAGCCAAGCAATAATAACAGAGTTCTCAGATTTCCAAAACCTGTAATTCGGATCAGTTGTGGCAGGCATTTGCACCTCTCCTGTTAGGAAACCAAATATGCCTTTACCATCTAAAATCAATCTTGCGGTTTGGGACCATTCAACATAATTTTTTCCGTTTAGTTGCTGGATTTCAACCTTGAGGGCATTAGAAGTTCCCTCATGGCCAAAAAAGTTGTTGGAAAAACCATTCTGGCTGCCTGGGCCGCTGCCATTGCCGACTGTGCCGCTGCCATTGCCGATTGGGCCACTGCCACCTGTGCCATTGCTACTGCCGCCTGGGGTGTTGCCTAAATTGTCGGCGTTGTTGACTACTTCTGAGTTTTTACCCAAACCATCGTTGTCGCCGCTACCCATGAGGGCTACCTTCCATGGGGTACTGTGTGCCATAGCTCAGTTGGTTGGAGCGCCAAACCCTGATTGTGGAAGGGTTGGAGCGCCAAACCCTAATGGGTTGTGGAAAGGTTTACAGAACCCTAACCAGAGCTCTTGATACCATGAAGAAAGTAAAAGACAAAATACTTTCATATTTTATTACTACAGCCCTAAGCTGTTTATATAGAAAAAGAAATAACAATAGTAACACTAAGTAATAGTGACAGAATAAAAATAAACATAATAATATAAAATAAAAGAGAATAAAATCTAATTTCTATTTTATTCTTCAACACCCCCCCTCAAGTTGGTGCATAGATATCTATCATGCCCAACTTGGCTATCAGTCGCTCAAAATTGGGTCTTGCCAAACTTTTTGTCAAGATATCAGCAGTTTGCTGATTGGAAGTCACAAATGGTAGGCATATAACTCCAGCATCAAGTTTTTCTTTTATGAAATGGCGGTCAATCTCAATATGCTTGGTTCTATCATGTTGTACAGGGTTGTGAGCTATGCTTATTGCTGCTTTGCTATCACAGAACAATTTTAAGGGTGAGTCAACTTTCATTTTCAGTTCGCCCAAGAGTTTACGAATCCATAAAAGTTCACAAATTCCTTGAGCCATTGCTCTGAATTCAGCTTCTGCACTGCTTCTAGCGACAACCCCTTGTTTCTTACTTCTCCAAGTAACTAAATTTCCCCAAACATAGGCACAATATCCGGTGGTGGATTTTCTATCAGTAATTGATCCTGCCCAATCAGCATCTGTAAATATAGAGACTTCTCTGTCATTAGTTTTCTTGAAGTACAAACCCTTTCCAGGATTGGATTTCAAGTACCTTAAGATTCGATAAACTGCCTCCAAGTGTTCTTCATAAGGAGAATGCATGAATTGACTTATAACACTCACAGAGAAAGCGATGTCAGGTCTAGTGTGGGCTAGATAAATAAGTTTGCCGACTAACCTCTGGTATCTTCCAATCTCTACAGGAACACTGCCTTTCTCCCAAAGTTTAGCATTTAAATCCATAGGAG
This sequence comes from Cicer bijugum, assembly GCA_037974875.1. Taxonomy (NCBI): domain Eukaryota; kingdom Viridiplantae; phylum Streptophyta; class Magnoliopsida; order Fabales; family Fabaceae; genus Cicer; species Cicer bijugum. The sequence goes on from JBBPBT010001034.1 coordinate 32,774, forward strand.
TATCTGCTGGTCTACACCCAGTCATCCCAGTTTCTTCCAAGAGATCTAAGATGTATTTTCTTTGAGAAACAACAATTCCCTTATTTGAGCGAGCAACTTCCATACCAAGAAAGTATTTAAGCGCACCTAAATCTTTGATCTCAAATTCTTTTTTCAAATTTTTCTTCAATCTTTCCATCTCAACAATGTCATCTCCTGTGAGAATAATATCATCTACATATACAATTAGAATTGCAATTTTACCAACATCAGAGAACTTCATGAACAAAGTATGGTCTGATTGTCCCTGCATATATCCTTGCCTTTTGACCGACTGAGTGAATTTCTCAAACCAAGCCCTTGGAGATTGCTTGAGACCATAAAGGGATTTTTGTAGTTTGCACACGTTTGAACCAAATTTATCTTCAAAGCCAGGTGGGCTATCCATGTATACTTCCTCCTCCAAATCACCATTCAGAAAAGCATTCTTTACATCAAGTTGGTTAAGAGACCAATCTAAATTCACTGCCAAGGACAAGAGAACTCTAATAGTGTTTAATTTGGCAACAGGAGCAAAAGTCTCTGAGTAATCAATGCCATATGTCTGAGTAAACCCTTTAGCAACCAAGCGTGCCTTGTATCTTTCAACTGTGTTATCAGAATTATATTTCACAGTAAATACCCATTTACAGCCAACAGTATTCTTTCCTGTAGGTAACGTCATGACTCTCCAAGTTTGATTCTTCTCAAGAGCTCTCATCTCCTCAAGAACAGCTTCCTTCCACTTTGGAATTTTTAGAGCCTCCTGTATATTTTTTGGAATTTCTACAGTAGACAACTTAGAGGTAAATGCAGCAAATGAAGAAGACAATTTTGAGTATGACACATAATTAGACAAAGGATATTTAGTGCATGATCTAACAGGTTTTCTAATTGCAATAGGAAGGTCTATATCAGGATACTCGACATGACTCTTAAGAATAGAAGAAGACTTACCTGTATCAAGATGATGTGTTGGATTATCTATTGGTTCAGAATCTTGGAAGGGTCGGAGAATGGGTCCTTCATTTCTCTGTTTATGGTTTCTTCTTTCAAAGACATTTCCCTTCCAAGTAGGGCCAATTGTAGTACACTTGCTTTGTGTCTCTTTATCTGAATCATTATGTTGTGGCATTTCAGATGGTCCTTCATTATTATTAAGATCAAGAATTTTATCATTGTGATTTAGATTTGAAATTGTTGCCCCCGAATCTGTCGAAACCTCATTCATAAGTGGATTGAGTTCCAATATAGATTCTTGGGCATTTTCTTTTGGTGCATCAATATAAGTCTCAGAATTTGTTGACAACACTACATCACTTAAAGTAATGATGTTTTCAAAAGTAAAAGATGAATCTTCCTTAAAATTTCCCCCCTGAAGATGAATGTCAGTAAAAAATGGTTGATTTTCAACAAAAGTAACATCCATGGTTACAAAAATTCTTTTTGATTTTGGTTCAAAACACCGATACCCCTTTTGAGTTGGAGAGTAACCGGTAAACACACATTTTATTGCTCGTGGATCGAGTTTGTCAAGGTGTTTATGTTCATGAACAAAAGCAGTGCAACCAAAAACTTTTAGTGGCAAATCAGCAGAGACATTAGTCAAAGGAAAATAATTTCGAAAAACATCAAGAGGTGTACGAAAATCTAAAACTTTAGATGGCATTCGATTAATTAAATATGATGCAGTTAAAACAGCTTCACCCCACAAATATTTTGGAACCTTATTTGCAAATAGTAAAGCTCTAGCAACCTCAAGAAGATGCCTATTCTTTCTCTCTGCAATTCCATTTTGTTGGGGTGTATTAACACAAGAACTTTGATGAATAACCCCATTTGCAAGAAAAAAAATCAGACAAAAGTATATTAAAATATTCTTTACCATTGTCACTTCTGAAGACTTGAATATCTGTTTGGTATTGAGTTTGCACCATTTTAAAGAAATTTTTGACAACCTGTCCAACTTCCGATTTTTCTTTCAATAAATAAACCCAACAAATTCTAGTATGATCATCAATAAAAGTTATAAACCATTTTTTATTAGAAAAGGTGTTTATTCTATTAGGACCCCAAACATCACTATGAATAACTGCAAACGGTTTTGATTGTTTATATGGTTGTGTAGAAAAAGAAGAACGGTGATGTTTAGCAAATTCACAAGTTTCACAATGAAATAAAGACGGATCCTTCTTAGAAAATAATTTAGGAAATAAATGTTTCAAATACGGAAAACTAGGATGTCCTAACCGTAAATGCCATAACATAATATCATCATTATTAGAAGAAACAAAAGTAGATTCAAAGCAGGTACTTGTTTTTTTGTTGGTCTTTGAAATCGAGTCCATTTTCAAGATAATAGAGTCCTCCACTCTCCTTAGCATTGCCAATCATCTTCCCCGTGCTCAAATCCTTAAAAGTGCAATGAGAATGAAAGAAGTTAGCTTGACAATTTATATCCTTTGTTAATTTAGTAATGGATAACAGATTACATGATAAATTAGGAACATGTAAGACATCTTTTAAGGTTAACTTAGGTGACAAAATAACAGAACATTTCCCTGCAATGGCTGAAAGAGAGCCATCTGCAATTTTAATTTTGTGGTTACCTGCACAAGGACTATAAGAAGAAAATAGACTCGACTCCCCAGTCATATGATCAGTAGCACCAGAATCGATAATCCAAGTATGGCTGGGAGTGACACTAAGTAGAGCAGTATTTGGAAAATTACCTCTTTGAGCTATAGAGCAAGAAGAAGTTTGAGACTCAAGAAGTTTGTACAATTGATCTAACTGTTCCTTGGTGAAAGGAGATGGGATTGAAGGAGACTGCTTCTCTTGATCAGATGTACCAGTTTGGAGTGCATGACCTTCGTTTCTTTCTTTTTTCTTCCAATTTAGAGGTTTTCCATGGAGCTTCCAACATGTATCACGTGTGTGCCCTGGACGTTTGCAATGTTCGCACCATGGTTTCTTGCCAACGCTCTTCCCGTCTTCATTTTTAGTGACTAGGGCAGAGCTTTCAACCTCACCAACAGAAGGTGACTTACCCATCATAACACCTTGTCTCGCCTCTTCTCTTCTCACTTCTGAGAACGCTTCCCGAAGTGATGGCAATGGGATCTTTCCCAATATTCTGCCTCGGACTTCATCAAGCCGCTTATTAAGCCCAACCAAGAACATGAATACACGGTCATTCTCCTGTCTCTTAAGAAACAAAACACTGTCCTCACAGCACTTCCAATGATCATCATAGCATAGATCCAATTCTTGCAATAGTGTCATCAATTCATTATAATAGGTAGTGACATCTCTATCTCCTTGTTTGGCATGCCACAATCGTGATTTGAGATCGAAAATTTGAGCTGAATTATGAACATCAGAATATGTTTCTTTGACAGCCTCCCAAACTTCCTTCGCAGTAGGCAAAAACATAAAAGGTTTTTTGATTGTTGATTCCATATTACTCAGCAGCCAAGCAATAATAACAGAGTTCTCAGATTTCCAAAACCTGTAATTCGGATCAGTTGTGGCAGGCATTTGCACCTCTCCTGTTAGGAAACCAAATATGCCTTTACCATCTAAAATCAATCTTGCGGTTTGGGACCATTCAACATAATTTTTTCCGTTTAGTTGCTGGATTTCAACCTTGAGGGCATTAGAAGTTCCCTCATGGCCAAAAAAGTTGTTGGAAAAACCATTCTGGCTGCCTGGGCCGCTGCCATTGCCGACTGTGCCGCTGCCATTGCCGATTGTGCCGCTGCCATTGCCGATTGGGCCACTGCCACCTGTGCCATTGCTACTGCCGCCTGGGGTGTTGCCTAAATTGTCGGCGTTGTTGACTACTTCTGAGTTTTTACCCAAACCATCGTTGTCGCCGCTACCCATAAGGGCTACCTTCCATGGGGTACTGTGTGCCATAGCTCAGTTGGTTGGAGCGTCAAACCCTGATTGTGGAAGGGTTGGAGCGCTAAACCCTAATGGGTTGTGGAAAGGTTTACAGAACCCTAACCAGAGCTCTTGATACCATGAAGAAAGTAAAAGACAAAATACTTTCATATTTTATTACTACACCCTAAGCTGTTTATATAGAAAAAGAAATAACAATAGTAACACTAAGTAATAGTGACAGAATAAAAATAAACATAATAATATAAAATAAAAGAGAATAAAATCTAATTTCTATTTTATTCTTCAACAGTTAGTATGGAATTTGAGGCCGTGGATTGATTAGCATGTCCTTTAGGATATAAAATCATGTTAATTTATCACTTAGTCAATCTCTAAAGCGAATTTTCACTTTCAAGTTTCAAGTGTTTGTTAATTGTGTGTACTAATTTGAGCAATTTCTTCTTAATTTTACTTTTGAAGCATGGCGTAGAAGGTCAGCTAAGTGCAGCATATGCTGCCGAAATGCAAAATCAGCAAAGTGTGAGGTGAGAATTTAGACTTCTTTTTTCCTCATACTCTTTTATTACAACCTTGTGTTTGGGAATGTGCTTTGGTTATGGTATATTTTAAACTGTAGCAGTGTTAGTTATGATTACTTTGTTTCAGTTTTTTCTTTGATACCTTTCTTGTTTTATGACTCGCGATTATGTCAGATATGTGCCTTTTGATTTCCATCTCCACTGCGGGAGCTCAAATTTTGATAATTTGAAAATCCTGTACGATCAAATTTCAGAGGATTTTGAAAAACAAAGGTAACGAAATAAAGAAATTCAAGTATTTATTTACAAATATAATAGCTAGTTGCCACAATCCAGATATGCTGGTAATCTATAATTCAGATTTTTAATCATTACTGTTTCAGCTGAGCAGATACTTCTTGATAGATAGTAAAGGAGATATACTAGAGGAGCAGAAAGGAATTATCAGAGCAAACTGCATCGATTCCCTTGATCGAACAAATGTTACTCAGGTTCGCCGACAAAGGATTATTTGATTTCTAGTTTCTTAATCCTTGTCTGATCATCCTTACACAACTACTTATTTTGATCGGCTTGCCACCGTTTGCAGTGTTATATGGCGCAGAAGTCAATAAATCTTCAACTGCATAGGATTGGAGTACTTACAGACTCCGAGTGTATTTCAATGTTTGAGGAGGAATATGGAAAATTTAGAATATGTATGAAGTTTTTGGATAATTTCTTCCATTCTTCTTTATGAATTATATAACCTTGCTTATTTGAACTCAGTAATTTTTATTTAGTGTGGGCAGAACAAGGTGATGAGATAAGCCTCGAGTATGCTGGGACTAATGCTCTTAAAGGGGACTTAGTTAGGTGTGAATTTTTTGGTAATGAATCTTGTGTTTCTATGTTTCCTTATTTTGATACTGGTAAATTTTTGTATTATGGTATAGATATGGAAAGAAAACACTAGCTGGATTAATTAAAGATGGAATTAGTGCACTTTCACGCTATTATTTGAATAACTTCCACGATGGGATTCGGCAGGCAAGTATATTATTGTTTTGACTCAATAAATAAATGGCAGTTAATCGAAATGTGATTAATAAGTTTCATGTCTTCTGCAGGATGCGCTGGATTTGATAAGCGGTCACTATACCGTCAGTAGAAACATTCCTTCTCCCTTCCAGCGGAATAGCTTTGAACCTTTATCTGTAAGTAGCACCTGGTCCTAATATATCTATTTTCTACCAACTGAATCATGAAAACTTTTAATGGTTGAAAAAGAAAATGAGCTAATCTTGTCTTGGTTGAGGTCTAAAATGGATTGAGTTTGTGAACTTGATTTTGTATAAAATTGATTTGACTTACTCAATCTTAATTTCTTTTCTTGGTTTAAGGTTTAAAATCACGTTGTGCTTTTCCCCAAAATAAATTGTGACAATAAAAACTGTCACTTGAACATGGTTTTTGACTTACTCTAACAACCATCCAAACACACATGGTTTTTGGAGCTTGTGGTTGAGATAAATTGGGGGACCATCTACCTAGGAGCCAGTTCTAATTTGATAGAAAACAAAATTTGTTACACAAAGGATTCGGGTATATAATCTGTGTAGCAACGATATTTCAGATTGAAGACATGTTCACTGTCCGACACGTGCCAGTGTCGAACACATGCATTCAATTAATTTCATTTTCTCAAACTATTACCGATGTTGACGTGATAGGGTCATTATCGTGTCTGTTTAAGCGCTTCATCGTATATAATTAACATACATTTAATGCTGTTTGCAGACGTAGAAAAATACTCCCTCTAGTCACAAATATAATTAGAAGTCAAAATGTATTTGGTTCAAATTTTGGGTCAAATACATCTTTGACTTTTGTTTATATTTGTGACCGGAGGGAGTACATTGCATTCATCTGTTTTTTGACAGAACATTACATTCATTTTCTAAAATGGGTTATGATATAATTTTTGTGTGGCATTGACATGTTTTATAGAAAACTGTAAACATGCAGTACCTCCCTGTAGCATCAGCTTTGATAATTGGTGGTTTGACAGCAACCACTTTCACTCTTCAGCAAGGTATTTAATTATGTGTTTCTTCCATCTGAGTAAAAGGTCTTTGATGCTTACTTTGTTTTACTTTTTTTATATAAATTTTCTTTATTATTTTTATAGCTGGTCGAAATGCACAGCATTGTGTATCTTCTGTGCTATGTGCTGGAATAACTGCTGGAGTCATGGCCATTGTCAAAGCTAATGGAAGACAATTCTGTTCAAGGCCTCGTTTGTGTGGTCTCTTGTGATGCAAGAAACAGTGATTTTTCACTACCCCTTTTGAACAAAACTTCAAAAATAAAAAAACTTGCGTGTTCTCATTCTAGAGATTGTAAATATGATGCTTATGTTGATAAGCTGTTAGTGCATGCAGAGACTCAGTTGTCAATTGGATTGTCCAGCTGTTGGTTAGAATCAATCAACAAAAGGATAGAAAAGTAGTATTTAAATTTGTATCATTGATGAAAATTTTGTTTTTCAAGTTAATTTATACCATTGTAATGATCAAATGGTGTGAGTGAGGTTTGTGTGGTCCACATTTTTTTTATTTAATTAAGTGTGAAGCAATTTTGTATGCTAAATTATACTATTTGGTTTGGTATTTAAACATTGATTAAATGCACTCATATGACTTAACTTCGAATCAAAGTTGGACAGTTCAACAATTTGCATGTGGAAGTTAGAACATTTTTTTTGTGGGTATAATTTTACTGGAGATAACTTTACAGAAAAAGAGAAAAGGATAGGAACAACCGTCTAGAGACTCTATACCAATGCTTACCCCCCAGAAAAGTAAAGAACAGACTTTCTGCTGAAAGAATCTCAGTTAGTTAGAAATTACGGAAATGCTTACCCTTGTGATTTAGGGAAATGTGATGTAAGGATAAGATAGTGATATTGATATATTTTAGAATTTTGAAGGACAATTCTATATTGAACCATATATAGTGTTGGTCACTCATCGATTATTATAAATTTACAGTCATGAATTTAATTTGGTTAAATTATTCTTTTAATTTTTTAATTTATTTTCTGTTTTCACTTTAATTTTCTAATTATTTTTGTTTTATTTTGATTTTTAATTATATTTATGTTAGTTAAATTGATTATTTTTATTAATTTATGTTAACAAATATTAAGTTTTATTATCTCATTCGTCTCATCCATCTTCAAACTCGTAAATTTATTTATTTTTATCTTATTAAATCTAAAATCTAGAAAATTTATCAAACTTATCATCTTCAATTCTTTGTTTTTAGAATTCTCATTTGAATCAACAAATTTATTTATAATTTTCTTTAAAGAATTTTTGTAAAAATAAAAATAATATATTTATCATTTTCGTCACTTACATCATCATCTTTATCATTCAAATTTAGAAATTCATCACCACCTTTATTAAAAAAATTCATTAAATCTATATTCTTCGAATTCAACCTCAAATCTATAAATAAATAAATAACACATCAAATTTTAACCTTTCAAATCCAAAACAAGTAGAGATGGAACATGACCTTAAAATAAATAAAA
>JBBPBT010001034.1:49469-67434 GCA_037974875.1 Cicer bijugum
GCAAAAAAAAATATAGGTTTAATTTTTTCTTACTTTTAAATTAAATGAAATATATGTTAAAAATAATAACATTAAATAATTTAAAATAATTAACTTTTATTTATAATAATGATTAAAATTTGATGTATTAATTTTTATAATAATAATTAAAAGAGTATTATGATTAATAGTGATATGTTAACAATATAAAAAAATTATATTAAAAATATAAAAAAATTTAAACTAAACTATTGAATGTCAATGATAAAACTGATTTATATTTATAATGCATATTCATTAAATATTTATTTTAAGTCGTACTCTCTGAAATTCAATACAAATAAATCACCGCATACTTGCATTTTTTTAAGTGGAATATAAATAAATTTTAATAATTTATCTTTTATTTAATAGTATAAGTAAGATGCTCATCGTTAAATTAATTAATTTTTATTAATAATTGATTTCAAATGTAGTAATATGTAGTATTAGTGAATTCAACAATTTATCTCATGTGATTTTGGCATAGACATCTAGTTTGTAGGTCGAAAGTGACTAAGGTTGTTTAAAAATAGGATTGAGTACGGTTCCCACAAATATCTGAATCCACATATTAAAATACTAGGTAGGTTTGACTGGTTGTTTAAGAAAGTTTCAATATGAATTACCACAATATTTATGGGAAGTAGTTGAGAACGTAACATTTACAATGTTGGTCGGCTCGGCTATGTATAAAAATAGATTTTGCTGTTTCGAGGGCTCATCTTAAAGAATAAAAAGGTAGTTTTTTTTCCTTTAAAAAAACAATTTTTAAGAGTTGAATGTACGATTTCTACTTTTTATCTTTTTATTCTTTAATATGTGTCATTAAGACACACGCGTGCCATTAAGACATATGTCAACATTTGTTTATAAAAATTAGTTTAAAAAAATATTCTATATGTCTCTAATATTGTATTTTTTATGTACCCTTATGCTTAAGGGTGAAAGAATATTTTATTCGTGTGAGAGTATTATACATTGATTTAATTTATATATACACTAGTGTATTAATAACCAATTATAATAATTTCAACATTAAAAATGTTTTGGCTTTATCTATTATTACTTCTAATTTTAAATATATAATTGATTGTGTTTTATCCACTTGTAAAATCGTTTATTGTGATAATGTATTAAAAATTACAGGTATTATAAAAAATTAAAAATCAAATAAAACAGTAGAACTAAACCAAACTATTTTTAAACTGATTTGATTTATAAAAATTGAGAATTAAACTATTTTTTCAAAATCAGTTTATTAACCGAACTAGTTCTGAACCGATTTTTAGTTAAAAAAACTAGAACCGACTTATTATTTTATAAATAATTAGTGGTAATTATATAAAACTTGGCTTATAAAAACAAAAACAAAAACTAAGTTAAAATCAGTTCAGTTTGTTTTAAAGTAATAAATCGGTTCATCAATTTGTAGAATAGTTCAATTCGATTTGATTTTTTGAATTGAAAATTAATTCGATTCAATTTTTTCAAACTAAAAATCAATTCAGTTTAATTTTCAAACAGTTTTAATTAAAAACTGAACTTTGTCCACTGTATAAGAAATAATATCATAATACAATAATCAATAACTAAGTTATTTTGAAAATTTCTTTTACTTCTATAGGTGAATGGTAATTGTTGGCAGATGATGAATGTAATTACTCCAATAATTCTTATTGGTGATAACAAGATTCTTATGCAACCATTTACTAGTTTGGAATTTTATGAAACTTTGCAGAAAATGGAATCTAACAAAACCTCGGCCCTATGGCTTTAATTTAGGATTTTACAAAAAAATAATTGATATAATTTAGGTGAGATATTTTTGTTGCATGTGTGTAGTTGGTCGAAGAGTAGTGTTTTTCCATAAACTGGATGTTACTTTCCTTGTATAGTATGAATGTTACTCTTATACTAAAGATTTATAACCCGCTTATAATGAAGGATATTTGTGTCAAATATCCTTGTATAATGTGGTTTATGAGCTACTTTCCTAAGTGTTTGCTAACATGATAAATGTCGTGATACACAAATGTGTGTCCTTATTGAGGGTAGCTTTTGTTCCGAATAGTTTCATCTTGAATTATCTTAAAGGTAAAACCAAAGGTAAGCAAAGTTAGGTGGCATTTAAATTAGATATGTGCAAAGCTTACGACATCGAGGATTGGAGTTTTTTGAAGGAAATTATGAAGATGGGGTTTGATGTTAAATGAAACCATTTGTGGAAACAATTGAATATTTTGTGAAGGTAAATAAAGAAGTTATAGGTGGTATAGTGTCTGGAAGAGGGCTTAGGCAAGGGAACCGTTTGTCTCCTTTCTGGGGAGTAGTTTTGTATTGGTTGTTTGCAGTTAAATATTAACGCTTATGAAGCAACTTGAAGTTATCATGTCCACTTCCAAATATTTGAGATCTTCTATAGTAGGAATGTGTCTCATGTTACAAAAGAGGAAATCATATTCTTGTTGGATGTTAAGATTCTTTTGGTATTTGGAAGTACTTAGGGCTCTTGAGACAAAATAGCTCTCAAATTTTTTAATGATAACAAAATTATTTTAAAATTTTTTATTACACGAGTGTATCAATTTTAAAAAACAGGTCATTTACATTCTTAATCATATGCAGATTTTACACATATTAATATGTCATCTTAAGATACGATAATGCTATTTTTAGTCAAAATGTCAAGGTACTTCTAAACTCTAAAACTCATTTGTTGCTAATGTGTACTTTGAGCAAGGAAGTATACGATAGAATCGTAGAATGCAAAAGCGCAAATGAGCAAATGAGTTGTGGGATACATTCAAGATCTATCATGAAGGATGAAGTAACGTAAAAGAAGCAATGATTGACATAGGAGTACGAGAATTTGAACTATTCAAGATGAAGGAGGAAGAAACTATTGATGAAATGTTTCAAGACTCATTATTATACTAAATAGCATGTGGTCTTTTGGCAAAGAATACTCTGCCCAAGAGAGGATAAGAAATATTCTAAGAAGCCTACCAAGAGAATGGAGACAAATGGTAATTGTCATCACATAAACTAGAAACTTAGCCGCCATGAAATTAGAAGATCTGGTTGGAACATTAAGAGCACATGATCCAATATTACTTTCAAACAAACCAAGCAAAAAAGGAAAAATGGTTGTTCTCAAAACAAATTAAATTGAAAGTTCACCCTCTAAACGAGTTGAAGAAGTTATAAAAGTAGAAAATCCTGAATACCCTTTATCCGGGGATGAGGATGAACTCTCTCTGATATCCAAAAAGATTTAGAGGATAATGACTTGTTGATGACAAGATAAAATACATTACCAAAAGGAAAAAAATATGATAAAAGTCAGATAACTTGTTATAAATGCAATAAGATAAGGCACTACAAAACTGAATGTCCTCTAGGCAAAAGAAACCCAAGAAGATTTTTCTACAAAAATAAATCTATGATACTTACATGTGATGACAATGATAACTCATCCTCTGAACATGGAAAAAAAGAATAAGCAAATCTCTGTCTTATGGCGAATTCAAACACTGAAGAGGTAATCATAACAAAATTATGTCTTTCATGTGAAAAACTAGAAATAAAATTTCATAATCTATTAAATGACTCAAACACTCTATCTCACAAATATGGTTCTCTTAGAAATTAACTTTGTGAGATAAAGAAACTTAATGAGGAACTTCATGTAAAAAATGATAAATATGAAGAAATAAAATCATTATGGACTTGGAGCAATCTCATAAAAGAATGTATGAGCAGCAAAAGATTCTTAAGAAAAGGAACATCAAAATTCATCCTCCAAAAGAGGAGACAAAAAACAGAAGTTTAAAAATAAAAGTTTAAGAAATAAAAAAAGAAATATTACCAATTTTGTTAAATCTACTCAAACATTTCAAAACATTATGGCTGTCAAAAAACTAGGACATATTCTTAAAAGTTGTTAGGTCAAGAAAATGGTTGACAAAATCAAGAAATGATGTTCATTTTGTGACAAGTATATGCCTCTTGATTCTACATGCTATCACAAAAAGAAAATCCTTACAATAGAAAATACTAACCAATAAGGATCCCAAACTCTATAGGTACCTTAGTCACTTTTAAACTCTGACACAGGAACATCTTTTGACCAACAAAAGAAAGCATATGTTCTTAGACAATAGTTGCTCAAGACATATGATAGGGGATAAACATTGTTTTATTTTTCTGGTGAAAAAGGACGGATGATTAGTAACCTTTGAAAATAATGATGAAGCTCAAATTAAAGGGACAAATATTATTGAAAAAAATAAATGCCAAAATAAAGGATATCCAATATGTTGATTGTTTAAAACATAATTAGTTAAGTATTAACCAACTACGTGATAGAGGCTTTGAAGTAATTTTTAAATCTAGTATCTACAAAGGTAAACATTATGTATTAATATGGAGTTTTGGATAATCAATTATTCAAATAAATTATCAAAATTACTATGTATATATATAGCATTAGAAAAAATCAAAAGATAATAGATGCTCCAACAGTCGTGGAGGGTGAGGTGAGCATGTCCGTGATTAATTAAAAGAAGTCATTTTTAATATTTGTTCTCAATTTTTTTAATGGTATTTCTTGTAATGAGAATTTGATTATTAATAAAATATATCAAATTTTCTTTGCAAAAATAAACAATTTCAAAATTTATCTATTTATTTTATTCTTTTTTGTTTTATTTTCTTATTTTTGAGTTAAATGTATTCTAAAGAAATTTCTAAGAATATCAATAACTTATCGAACACATTTGTGAAAATAATATTATTGATAATGAAATTTCTAAAAATATCATTCTTACATATATAATTCTATAACTGAAACAATGTCTCAACGAATACTTTACTTTTACAAAAAATTCAAATATTTTAATTGTAGAGACTAAAGCGATTCACCAAAAGATATAACTGCCTTGGTACTGGTTCATAGTTGACTAAATTTTACATCAATGTCAACTACTAGATTTTAGCATTATTCCCAAATCCATCCAAGGTGTTGCGATCCTTTCTTTTTCTTTGAGATGTCTTTGCACCTTTTATTTGTGTTACTATCTTTAATTATCATTGCTTGAGAAATTTTTCTCAATTTTGAGCAAATGATTATTTGCGCACAACAAATTTTGATACCAACAATTTAGTACAATAATTTGTATGCATTGTGTATGAATGTTGTAAATGTCATATAATCAATTTCGATTTATGCTCATAATTCTATAACAATTTCTTTTGGATTTACGATCTAAATTACAACATTTAAGTATGCTATGTATTATAGTAAATCACTATCACAAAAGTAGCATATTGAATTAAAAATTGAATCAGGCACATTTTATTGCGTATAATTTTTAAAAACATTTGAAATTAGAAATAAATATCAACGTGATTAAATTAAATAGACTTCAATACCAAAAAAGATAAAATTAAATAGATTTCATATTAAAAAAAAAATCTTTATAAAATTTCATTTTACAGTAAATAGTTTTATTTTTTTTTTTTTTATAGAAGAGGAAATTGGTTTTAAGCTTAATTTTTAGATATGTTAGAATAATTAATTATATAAAATGAGAAATTGGAGATGCGGGGTATCGATCCCCGTACCTCTCGCATGCTAAGCGAGCGCTCTACCATCTGAGCTACATCCCCATGTTGTTATAAATATCGATATGTAATATATAAAACTATTTACAAAACTGCACAAATAAATGAATAGTAAATAGTTAAATTAAATCTTAATAATAACTTTAAAATAAGAAAAGGTCAAATAAGTAGTGTAATATTATTTATTATTGACTAACGGATGAGCTAGAAAATACAAAGTTTTGATTTTGATCTCTTTAATTCAAAAATTGTTAATTAAAAAAAGCATTGGAATAATCAGTTCAACAAAGCAAACCATATTCCGAAACAACAACCTACGCCAACATCATCAACCATGTTTGCGAAAAGATTGTTACACAAAGCTGTGCATCACCATTCTAACGTAATAAACACAAAAATCCTTTTTTTTCTTCTTTTCTTTCTGGGTTTATGATGTTGTTGCTTTTTTGAATTTTGGTTTTGAAATTCCGATTCTTTTTAATTTTGGGGTTGTTTTTTTTCAGCACAAGTTGCAGAATAGTAGTTTGCAGTTAAGTGAATTAGATCCCAGAATTGTGATTCACTATGGCATTCCATCTACTGCTTCAGTTCTCGCCTTTGACCCTATTCAGCGACTTTTGGCTATTGGGACTTTGTTAGTTCATTCTCTCTCTCTCTCTCTCTCTCTATATATATATATATATATATATATATATGATTGATTATTGATGTTTTTGGTGTAATTATACAATGCATGCCAGCTACAAATAATGCTGTTACTCATTTTCATTTATTATATCCTATTGCCTAAGAAAAATGGAAAAAGTAAAATGGATTTAACAATTTTTGTTGAGAGTCCTATATTTGATGACGTATGGCCTAAAAGGGTGTTTTACGTGGAGACATTCCCCATCATACAAGCTGATTTTGTAAGGTTGAGTTAAGTCAACCTAAATTTTAAAATGGTATCAGAGCTTATCTGATATCTGTTGAGCCAATGTTATGGGGCTACTCAAATCACACTCCAGATTGTCATTTGCGTAACCCAACTTGTAAGATTTTTGAAAAAATTAATCTTGGGTTGTCCTAAATATCCATGACAATTGATTGATAAATATTTATATTTATTTTTAATGCTAGTATAACTGTTTAGTGATTGCAGTTTGAACTCTGAACTGTTTCCATTGCATGAAACAAATGTTAGTTAGTTAAAATGGACTCAGCAATTTAGAAAAAAATGTTAACTTGGGTTATTCAAATTATCCAAGTTGGATTATTTAGTTCCTTTTAATTTCACAAAAAAGAGGCTTTGTTTTGTTGGTGAGTAAAGTAGATTTGTCTAGTAGTTAGGTGGTGCCTGAGTTTTTATTTATTTTTCAGTATTTTGTGATTCGTTCTGATTCTTTCAGTTATAAACATGCATTTGGAAATTATAAGGGGAAGGCGTTCTGTTAAGAGAATTTAAATTTAAATAATCTTTGTGGATGATTAGGTAGGCAGTGTGGTAATGACAGGATCCTTTTATTACCATAATGTCTGATTCTTCTAATTTGGTGATGTCTGGAATAATACGATTTCTGTCGGTGCCTTGATTGCTCATATTGCTTAGTTTAATGGCAGGGATGGAAGGCTTAAGGTGATTGGCGGTGATAATATTGAAGGACTTCTGATTTCTTCTAAGCAATTGCCTTACAAATACTTGGAGGTAGACGACACTTGCACTTCTCAGATTGCTATAGAGTTAGATGTTCTTTGATTTTCTATTATGCAAATTATCAAATGTTAACTAGCTAAGCTTGTGATAAATGTAATATTGATGTTTGGATTCTTTTGGCATATGCAGTTTCTACAAAACCAGGGGCATCTAGTTGGGGTTTTAAATGATAATGATATCCAGGTAAATTTCTTTTTCTAGATTTCATCTTCCATTTATGTCAATGTTGCTTTCTAATAAAGGCGCCGTGGAGTTCAGAAAATTAATATTAAAACATGTTCATATCTTTTGCTGTCTCTCTTGCTTTTCTTAACCATCTTTGATATCTCCGAGTTATGTGATTGATTTTCTGTCTTTTTTGACATTACATCATAAATTGTTGAAAGAATTGCTACATATTTGATTGGTTATGAATTGAATGAACAATTTAGCACATCAAGTTAAGATCACCTTTCTCATTATACATTGTGATTTATATGTCTAAATGGAAACCATTCAATTAGTCTTTGTTTTTTTGGGCAGGTTTGGAATCTCGAGAATCGGAGTCTTATTTGTTCGTTGCAATGGGAATCCAATATTACCGCTTTCTCTGTAATCAGTGGCTCACATTTCATGTATGCTAGAGAAATGCTTTTAATTTAGTACATATTTATGCTTTACCGCTTGCTACTAGTTATTTGAAAATGGTTTCGAGTTCATGATTATTAATATTAACATTACTACTCTATTATAATGTGCAGTTATGTTGGGGATGAGCATGGCTTGTTTTCTGTGATAAAGTTTGATGTCGAGGAAGGACAACTTTTGAAGTCAACAAATAATTTATCGGCACAATTTCTAAGGGGTAGTTTCTTGTTTATGTTTTGATGATGATTGATAATTAATACATACTCTCTCGGGTCACACTATTATTAGCAAACAAAATTACTTTCACGTGTATTAAGAAATGTAGTTAAGAGCAATTAATTTTCTAGGTTTCATGTAAAACACGTAAAACACAAGTTAAAATTACTAAATTGTCCCGTTTAAATGTCAAACATATAACTATCAACATTAAATGTTTTAAATTAAATGAAGGGTGTATTGGAAGTAATAGCATTAAATGAGTCAAAAGTAGTTAACTATTGCTTATAATAGCGATCAAGGTTTAAGACATTTTATTTGTTTCTTGCTATGTAATCACTTTGTCCAAATGTCTTCTTCATATCATTCATCTCTATGCTTCAGTGTGTAAAGATGTTTTTCTTTGCTTTTAGAATTACTCATTGCCATTGTTTTGTTCCTTTGGATAGAAGCTGCCGGGTTTCCAGAGTCTAGCGATCAACCAATTGTCGGAATTCTTTCACAGCCTTATTCTTCTGGGAACAGGCAAGATATATATTTATTCACTGAGTTTTTAAGTCTACGTCTCTGCCCTTTGAATTTGAAGCTGTGGAAAGAAATCTTGGGACTTACAATTATATATCTACCATTTAGTAGCCTAATTCTATATATATGTCAAAGATTTATATTAAAAAGTTTAGGGAAAATGTACACTTATCATCACTCTCAATTTGATGAAGAATGAAATCTATATTTTTATACTTTTGCAGATTGTTGATTGCATTTCAGGATGGACTGCTAATTCTATGGGATGTTTCTGAAGCTAAAATTGTGTTTCTTGGTGGTGGAAAGGATCTTCAGTTAAAGGACGAGGACGGTAACTCAACTGAAACGAACACTGATCTTCCAGATGATGTTTTAGAACAAAACCTCGGAGACAAAGAGATAAGTGCTCTTTGTTGGGCATCTTCTGATGGATCCATTCTTGCTGTCGGATACTTAGATGGTGATATCCTTTTTTGGAACTGTTCGACTTCAGCACCTTCTAAAGGTCAACAAACTTCTTCGTCTAAAAATGTTGTTAAGCTACAACTGTCCAATGCAGAAAGAAGAATCCCGGTCATTGTCTTGCAATGGTCCAATAATCATAAATCTCATAATGATTGTATCGGTCAGTTGTTCGTCTATGGTGGTGATGAAATCGGATCGGACGAAGTTTTGACTGTGAGTTTTTATGTTTTATTGTGTTATTTATCATGTCCTTTTTTAATTGATTTTGTTTGTTTTATTTGCTTAGACATTCATATTAAGTGAAGGCTTTACCTTTTATTTACTAAATCGAGGATTTAATGTCCACACGTTTTAATCACTTTCTTCCCATTTCTTTGGTTAATTTAAAAGGTGAAGTTTAAGCCCTGGTTACATCAAACAATTGTAATTTTGTGAACTTAGTAATAGGGATTTTTGGTCACATTTTGATACCATTAAGTTCATGAATTGTTTCTCTGCTTAAAAGTTTTCTTAGGGTCTGTTTACTTTAAGTGTTTCTTGTTTCCTGATTCTATTTCCATTGATAAAAGGCATTATGGAAGTTTTTGAAATTGCATTTTAATAATAGATTGGACATTTATGAAAATTCTAAAACAACGTCAAAACATTGTTTTCATTGTTTCCAAAAATGAATTATTTCAAGTTAGCTTCGAAATTCTCTCTATGACAATCAAAAAGAAGAATTCATAACTAAATATCATTCCAACCACCGACAAACAAAGTAAAAATTGAAAATGTGTTTAGAAACTAAATGGGCCCTTAGTTTGTCGGTATTGGTCCCCTAACACATCTCTTCATTACAGGTTTTAACTCTTGAATGGTCATCTGGGATGGGGACATTAAGTTGCATTGGTCGTGCAGACCTTATACTTAACGGCACTTTCTCAGACTTGATTTTACTACCAAGTCCTGGAGCAAGGGGTTTAAATAGCAAAGATGATCTTTTTGTACTGACAAACCCCGGACAACTACACTTTTATGACAATGATAGCTTGTCTGCACTAATGTCTCAGCAGAATAGGACATCATCTGTATCTTCACAGGAGTGTCCAATGCTAGTACCGATGGCTGATCCTTCTTTGACTGTTGCAAAACTTATCAAGTTGCCTACTCAGCTAAACTCGTCAAAAGCTCTAGCTGAAGTAAGTTTTTTTTTGTCTGCCAATACTTTCAGCTGATCTTTGTCCATAGTGTGGTTTTTCAACTTCTTATTTGGTTTATCGTAGGTAGCCCCGGCTCTGAGAACTTCCTCAACACCTGGTTCAGCTAGTAGTGCAAACTGGCCCTTAACTGGAGGTGTTCCAAGCCACTTGTCCATAGTTAAAGAAAGTGGCATTGAGAGAGTTTATATTGTGGGATATTCTAATGGATCTGTCCTTTTGTGCGATGCCACACATCCAATCTTGTCTTATATTTGCTACATAGAAGGAGAGGTATGAATTCCACAATATTGGGCCCTTTTTTTACGGATTATAAAAAAAAGTGATTTTGTCATTCAATAATTTAGAGATTTCTAAGAAAAGAAAAAACTATTTTATCGTTGTTTACCCTAATAAAAATCACTTTTTTTATATAAAAAAATCATTTGAAGAATTATTTTTTTTATATTTTTTTCTTCTGGTACTCTTTTTTTTAAAAGCTGTAACAAACAGATGGAAAAAAATGCTAAAACATATTTTATTTTTAAAGAAAGTGATTTTTCTTAAAAAAAATCTGAAAGTGAAACAAACAGGTCCATGTTGTCCCCAAATAAATAGGAATAAAAACAATATCCTTATGTTGGCTCATTCAATAAATGTCCTGTTTATTTTACTTATTTTTCACAATCTTTTTGTGTGTTTGTAGGTTCATGGGGTAAAAGTGGTTGGATCAAATGCTCCAGTGACAAAATTGGACTTTTGTTCTGTTTCCTTACTCTTGGCTGTGGGCAATGAATGTGGTCTTGTCAGAAATCTTTCTTAATTGGTACCCTATTTGAGGCAATGCATTATTATTCTATACTTAATTCCTTCATTGTGACAACTTTTGTAGGTTCGCATTTATGACCTTAAAGACGGCTCTAATGGGAAAAAATTCCAGTTCGTCACAGAATCAAAAAGTGAAGGTGATTTGTTCCGTCACCATTGTAGAAGGCTACCTTCTTCATTCAAGCTCTCTTTTTTCCCTATTTGTGCAGCTTCTGTGCCAAACAATGATATTTGTGCATAAAAATGAAAATTATGCCCTTGACTTATATTGTTCAATAACTTGTATGCAGTCCATGACTCTCCACAAGGAAAAGGACCTCATTGTAGTGCTGTTTTTTCTCTTGTTGGTTCTCCAGTACAAGCATTATCTTTTGCGAATTCTGGAACCAAACTCGCTATTGGATTTTTAAGTGGCCATGTGAGTATAATCTGACTACTTGTTAATTCACATTTCCTTTTTTAATACAAATTTGATCATAAATAGATGTGTCGAGTTTCTCAATCAATTAATCTTGGATAAATTGCTTCTTTCAGGTTGCAGTCTGCGATACAAAATCATTGTCAGTTTTGTTCTTGATTGACGGTGTACCTAGCTCTACCTCACCAATTACTTCATTGGTTTGGAAACAAGAAGCATGTTTTCAAAATGCTTTAAATAGTCCAAAGCGACCAGAGACACCTTCAGGCAACTCTCCTGAAGAGATACTATTTATCCTATCTAGGGATGGAAAAATTAATGTAGTTGAGGGTGATACCGGTAAAATGGTCTCTAGCCGGCCATTACATGTGAAGGAATCAACTGCAATCTCAATGTATGTTATAGGCAAGTACAACTTTCACATCGAACACAATATGAATTCAGTATTATTGTACTCGGCATATAATTGGAAATTCTAACTGATTTTTTGTACTCCAGATGATAGCATCTCAACCTTCGAAACGTCAAACGACAAGCAGCAAGAGGAATCATTGAAGAATACCGCTGGTGCTCACACTGAAGAGCCTGTGAAAGAAAGTAGCTCAATTGTGGTAAATTCATCAGAGGCTGAACTTTCCTCTTCAGAAACCACACACTCTGGAGAAGTCCTTTTGGATCCACTTGTCCTGCTTTGCTGTGAAAATTCATTGCGCTTGTTGTCCGCAAAAGCATTGATACAGGTCTTCTACTCTATTATCAGTTTATTGCCTAAAACTTGTTTTCAAACTGTAAGTCTTATCGGAAATAAATTTGATATATATATGTATATATGCTATATTCTTACAGGGAATTGAGAAACCGATTCGAAAAGTGAAACATTTGAAATCTATCTGTTGGACTACAATTTTGAAGAAAGATGACAAATTTTGCGGGCTTCTATCATTGCTTCAGACTGGAACATTTGAAATAAGGTGAATGCACTAGCAAATTAAAATTCACTTTGCAAAACTAAATTTATTGGTTTTGTCCATTATGTATAATTGATAAATCGATAAATTTATAAACTTGCAATTGGCTGTGTACAGATCTTTACCGGATTTGGAACTGATGACAGAAAGCTCGTTATTGTCGATTTTAAGGTGGAATTATAAAGTGAACATGGATAAAACTATGTGTTCTGATGACAATGGACAGATTGTGCTGGTAAAATACTCTTCAAAACTATCAAATTTGTGAGGAGTTCTATTTCTTTAATTCCTCCCTACTTTTTTGGGACAATGTTAAAACATATTTTAGTATTGTGGCCAAAATTATTCTCTCAAAAGCATGCAACTTTTGCTTCAAAGCACCAATTTTATGTTGATGATAACTTACAGGCTAATGGGTCTGAATTGGCATTCATATCATTACTAGCCGGCGAAAATGAATTCAGGTATCTTTGCTATTCTGTAATAATGAAAAGATTAACAGCGTAAACTAGCTGTTAAAATGTGGATACAAGGAAGAAAGGTTGAACGAACAATTCTATTTTTTTTTAGGAGTCTGGACCATTTGCCTTGTCTTCACGATGAAGTTCTTGCAGCCGCTGCTGACGCTGCATTTACATTCTCAACTTCAAATCAGAAGAAGAAACAGGTTTTAGTTTTTTGGATTTGTCTAACTCTAGATCCTAAAGTTCCCATCTTTAGAAACCGTTTTCATAAGCTTAACTATTTTGGAACAGACAACTGTACCGGCAATTCTTGGGGGTATTGTCAAAGGATTGAAAGGAGGAAAAGCCTCTCAAGTAGATTTAACTAAAATTCCAACCTCCAATTTTGATCATTTGGAAAACATTTTTTTCAAGCCCTCTTTGCCAGATTCACTTCCAACAGTAGCAGCGGTGACTGATGAAAAAGAAGTGGAGCTTGATATAGGTTTTCTGCTGAAATGCCTTTTCATTATTTTGCTTTTTATTTGTATTTTTTTTCTCTCAATAATTTGAATAGTTCTGCACTTTGTAAAGGGAACCTAAAAACATGCTCTCTATTTTGGTTCAGATGACATTCGCATCGATGAGCCTGTAACGATGCCTTCTACTTCATCTCCTGATGTTAAAAACAAACAGAAAGGTAAATTACTTTCAAAATTATTTTTCATATTTTATCTACAAAGATTAGTGACAGTTATTTTCCTTTTACTTGCAGATAAGTTACGAAGTGATAGGGATAAATTATTTCAAGGTGGGACTAATAATGATGATGTAACACCAAGGGTCAGAACAGCTGAAGAAATTATAGCTGCTTATCGAAAAACCGGGGTAATGCTAAGTTGTCTCTATCCTTTCTCTCATTTCATATTCTATTGATTTCAAAGAGCTAAATATTTAACTAATTCCTGATTTCAGGATGCTGCTTCGGTTGCCGCTCAAACGAGAAACAAGCTTATGGAGAGGCAGGAAAAATTGGAGGTAGAAATTTATCTGATATACATATCGCTTTAAATGAGAATCATCTCAACTTACATAGCTTTTATGAAAATATTTGTTGCACCTAATTGTTCAAAACAAACATGAAAAACACAAATGAAAAGAATATGATGCACTAAGGGGGCATTTGATGTTAAGAGCTTATATTCGCAAATTTACATCCACTCATTTTTTAGTTAGTGTAAATTAACAATGTGCACCTTTTTGTTTTGGACAAAAGAATTCAACCATCTCTTATAGAAAATTTCATCAATGAGGGGTAAAGATGTAATTTACTATTTTTAATTTATTTTCTCTACTTACCATGTAAAATGAAACTTACAAAATTACCTTTCAATTTTTTTAATTTAAAATAGTAAAGAGAGCTTTTTTGTCTGTGTATGTTGTTAATCTACACCTAAATATTAGAAGGTGTAGATTAACAACCTACACCTCTTTTAATCATTAATAATTAAAATGAAACTTACAAAACTACCCTTTAATCGTACTTACTTAAAATAGTAAGAAATGATTTTTTTGTACAAAAAAAAAAGGTGTAGGTTGCTAATTTACACCTTAAAAAAAAGAGGTGGGTGTAAATTAGCAAACCCCTATATTATATATTAAATAAAAATCTATTTCTGCTTTCGAAGAGGGAATAAGAGTAAAAATTGCTTTTGTTGAAAACATGTTATAAAAATAAGCTATCTGGAATAGTTTATGAAAATAAGTTGAAAACATCTTACAAATACATAATAAGCTATTCATTAGCTCTTTGAAACACATAATTAAGTACTTATGACATAAGAAAAGTTCAAATAAGTTCTTTCCAAAAGTCTTGGCTATTGTTTGTTTTTAGAATGATGTTACGAAGTGATAGTCGGTGGCTGATAATTTTGGTATCATTATTATTTATATATATGAACTAGGTTGCTTTTTGTTAAGAGGAACATTTGATGAGATAGAACCTAAAAATATGTTTATAGGTTGTGGGTAGTCCCCATCTTACAAGGTAGTTTTGTAAGGGTTGAGTTATGTATAACCGAAATTTGAGTTAATCATTTGGCCACATTCTATCTGTCCAACAGCTATCAGGTCACACTCAAGATATCTAGTCTTTGGTTTGTTAAGAGTCTCACATTTGATGAGATTAGACTTGAAAATGCGTTTTTAAGTGATGGATAATCCTCACTTTACATGTTTGTTCTGTAAGGGTTGAATTTGGTCCAACCTAAATTTTAAGACTTCTTACCAACCCCTTGATTCCTTGATTTGGAAGTTTGCCATGTTTCTCTTTTTGTTTTCAATTATTATTGTTAAATTATTGACAAAGTGACAAATTTGTGCTCTCTCTAGTCATACATGTAAGGTCATCAAACTGTTACGTTTGAAAGTGTCATTACCATGAGTCTAAATGGCACTAAACTGCATTTTTACTGCTCAATTTGATGCAGAGAATAAGCCAGCGCACTGCAGAACTGCAAAATGGAGCTGAAAACTTTGCATCATTAGCAAATGAGCTTGTCAAGACCATGGAAAGGAGGAAATGGTGGCAAATATAGACACAAAAAAGTGAAAAAAAATATTAATGAATTGTGTATTTATTGTGTTGTATATTATGTTATGTTATATATTTGTGGCTGTTAGGTTTTGTTTTTGTTTCATTTTTGCATAGATCTACAAATGGAAATTACTGCAAAATCACATTTCATACACTTTTTGCTTCTACTCAAATGAAAGTCATGTTCATTTTTGGTTGAATCTCCAACTAAAGATTATATAATCTCAATTCGGGATTGAGAATAGATAAGGCTATACTTTACAAGATGTGAATCTAACATATTTTGAAAATGTTACCTGTAAGAAGTCTATTTCAAATGTTATTTTCACCCATGATTTCAAGAAAATTACATGGGTTTAATTTTCATGCATTCTAAAGTGTAAAAAGTTTTACAAAATTGATAAATTATGACTAATTATGTGTGTGGTTTTAGAAATAATAATGATAAAAGTCAAATATTAATAATGATCTCATAACTATAATTAATTAACAATATAAAAATTCTTTATGCTCGTAGTGTATATAAATTAAATTCTAACTTCAATGTAATATGGGACTATTGGTTGAATATGCTAAGTAATCATATCTAGAATCAAATACAAAATGAAGTAGAATATATCATATTTAGATTTCACTATCATATTTTGTTAAAATTGTGCTTATCTCTTAAATGGTTTCTTTCATTTAATATTCATTTTCATAAATAATTTTTTTTTAATCGGTCAAAATATATTAATGACATTCTTAAAACAAATATGTTAAGAATGATAGAAATTAAAATCAAATTATACATTTAATCAAACATGAAATAAGCTACGTTAAAATTACAAAAGGCACACCATAATCGGTGGCAGACGTTTTGAAGAGTTGGTCAAGCCATCTCCATTTTTTTTATAGATAATAATAGGTTATTATAATAATAGTGATAAGTTACTACAATATTTCTCAAACTTTGAGGATTTATTCACTCTTGCATTTCCTATTTCGTTTCTCCTTCTTTTCTCTACTCATCGACTATCACGTCTTTCCCTCTCATTCATGACTGACCTCTGCTGGCTCCAAAGTCCACATGACGCAACTTTCTCTCGTCTCTCTCTCTCATTCACAGTCGACCTCCACGGGCTCCCCAGTCTACACGAGACGAATTTCTCTTGTCTCTCCTTCTCATTTGTGGTCGGCCTCCACTAGCTCTACATGATGCGACTATTTCATCTCTCCCTCACAACCATCTCTCGTCTTCCACGCGTGACACGATGGCGACGTTCAACAATCTCTCCTTCTTAGTCCCCTCTCTCGTCTTCCACACACGACACTTGACGATGTCAGTTTCTCCCTCAAACAGCTGAACTCTCTCTTCTCGCATATGAAATCTTAATTCTTCGATCTCTCTCCTCTGCGACCACACTTGTCCTTCTCTCTCCGTCTCTCCGTCTCATTTCGCATTCTTAGACTATCTCAATCTCCTTTTTTTTCTTCTTCAGGTTCTTACTCTTTTCCGCTTCTAGTATTTGTTAATTGTGAATTATTTTAGTTTAGGATTGTGAACTAGTAGAAGTGAGTGAATTGTATTTGTGACTTTGTGAACATTATTAGTGTGCAAATTAAAATTGTGAACTTTAGTCTGTGTGACTTTGTCATTGTAAATTGTTTACTATTTTTCTGATAAGGTAGTGTGTATGTGGGATTGTGAATTTATGAACTGTTTTACTTTATGAATATGAGTTGTAACCTTGAGGATTGTGATTTGATTGTTTGAATGTCTATTAAGTTTTTTATTTTTTATTTATTTTTATGTATTAAGTTAGCGTTCTCTAATTAATTTGTTTATGTTTTTTGAAAAGTGATACGATGTTTAAACCAAGATAGTCAATTGCGATGGTTCTCGGTGCGATCGCACTGGAGCATGGCAACGAAGGGCATGGTTGCAGCGATGCAGTGCAGTGCAGGGAAAAGAGAGATCGCGCGATCTGGACACATTTGCGGGTTCCGGGTCGCGGGTTCTCAAACCCTAAAAAACCTTTTTTTTTTCTTCATCAAAAAATCAATTTTACCCTTAAATTTTAAAGCGTTTTAGGGGTAACTTTGGAATTCTAACCTTCAAATTTCACAATTCTTTTCTTCCTCTTCGTCTTTTTAGGTTTCTTTAGACAGCGTCGTTCCTATTCATATGCCCTTCTTCCTCTTCGGTTCCTCTCACTGCGTTGTTCCTCTCCTCTCATGTTCTCTTCTTTTTATTACTTCTTTCTCTATTTTTTATAATTTATTTTTGTATTGCTTCTTTCTTTCTGTTTTTATTTTATTTTATTTTATTTTGTTACTTCTTCTCTATTTTTTTACTTTTTTTTTTTCATTTTACTTTTAT
>JBBPBT010001034.1:74457-86196 GCA_037974875.1 Cicer bijugum
TAATTATTAGTGACTTCCCTTATCTTATCGTAGTGATTCATGTACTTATAAGTTATAAGATTTAAATCTTCTTTAAATTTTCAGGTTTTATTTTATTTTGTGTATTTTATTTTGAATAGTTTATGATGAACAAACAAATAATTTATCTCAATTTAATTTATTTTATAATTATATAGATAAAATATGTATTTATGATTTATAAAATCTCTATTTTTAGAATTTTGTGTTCTCATTTACTTATATGCAAAATATTGTCTTTGATATATGCATATAATAATACTAAAGATGGATCAAATCTTTAGAATATCTATTATATGGTTTTATTTGGATGAATTTCTTTACAAATTATGATTGCTAATTATTGATTGAAATGAATCAGAATAATTGAACCATCTCGGGTCTATTTTGATGTAACAAGTAATTACAAATATATGTCAACATATGTTGAAAAACCAGAAGATTTTTTCATTATGATTATGTATTATTAGTTTTTAAATAAAGTTGACAATTTGAGGGAACACGCCTCTGTCATTTCTAAATTGTATATGAGATAGTATTTGTCGATCAACACACTAAAATATGTTTGTTGTGAACTAACGACAAGAAATTTTTGAGATTGTTGTGTCAATTAATTTGACTAAGAGGTCAGTTTTCTCATAAGTATTATATTGAAATTGATATTAAACATCATATAACATATGTTCATACACAAAAATGAAATTGAAGAATCATTCATTAGACGTCTAATGTTGATTTTAAGATCAATATTTATGAGATTGTACCTTGGAATTTTTACTTGAAAACATGCAAGGTATGTCGAGATATTAATTCGAATTAAGACAACGAGTTATTGTATATAAATCCTCTCCTTCTTTTATTATCAATTGTTAGGATGTGTTGTGTATACTTCAATTGCTTCAATATAATACACTAAGATGAGACGTAAATGAAATATTAGGAATATATATTGGATATAAAATCTCCATTTGTGATAAAATATATTGAGCCAAAAATTGAAGACTGCTTTTCAAATGAGTTTGTTGATTATCGTTTGATGAATTAGTGTTCCGAATATTAGAGGGAGAGAATAAGAATCTAGAAATGATAATTAAAATATATTATCTCATTTTGATTATCATACAAACTAACGTGAATCAAAAGTTCAAAAGATAACTTATTTGTAAAGTTTGGAAAACCAATTATGAGCTACTAATACTCCAATAAAAATTGAATTCCCTAGTGGACATTGTATCATTGCTAATGCGTATCTATGGATGAAGCATGACATATTTTTCGGTTCCAAATATAAAAATCCTCAAATAAAGAAATGAGCTAAAAAGATAGATGATCCAAGTGAAGATATGAAAATCTAAAAATACTATTTGAAATAATTAATTTTCAGTTCCACAAAAATTGACCAGGTACCTGAAATTAATGAAAATAAAGAGATCTTAATAAATTATATCATAAATATAATATGATAGAACCAATGCTGATCTTGCACAAATTATCGGGGGGAGTCAGGGAGTGACAAGTATTAACTAAAATATTATAATTGAAATTCTTATTAGTTATATAGTTTTTTATTTATTTAGAGTTTCACAGAATTCATACATAGTAGATAAGTTAAAAAAGTTAGAATTTCACTTCTCACAATATTTACAATTTTCACAAGTCACACAATTTTCACAAGTCATATAGTTTACACAAGTTTTTAGACCTTCACACAATTCAATCAAATAAAATATATCAATTTTACGATTTCATCTTTGTCGAAAATTTTCTTCTAGAAAAAAACATCAATTTTCTTATGTTTAAACATTGTGTCACTCTTAAAAAAATACACATATTAATTAAAACAATTCACAATTAAAAAATAGTATCACATTATATTGTATATCAATGGTTAACATGTAAAAGTTTGCTAATAGTTAGTAGTTGAGTTGCTAACTAAGGTGTTAAAGTTTGTCTATTCGATATTAGTTAGTTTATCCTTCAATATTAGATATTTTATCTATATATAGAACTTGTTGTATTAACTTTTGAGCAGAGATTTGAGAGAAGAAATGTACATAGGTGGAGATGGGAGAATCGAAATAAGTCAACATTGATAATATTTTTGGGTTATAATATAGCGCTATATGTGATTATGATAACGAGAATCATGAATTAAAGTTTGTTAAAAAATTTAGATAGAAAGAAGCTTGGAAAATAGAAATAAGTAATAGAGTGAAATTATGCTCGCTTTGCAAAGCGAAAGATTTTTCAACTTCAAGTCCTCACAACCAACATGTTAAGTTAATTAGATATGATTAATTTTTCACGTGAAAAGAAAATGAGAATGATGAAATGTATATATTCAAGAGTATTAATAAATGACTATCGTTGATTTTGAGAAAACATATTTACGCGAAGTGAATTCAAAGTTTTTTTACATACATAAAAGACTTAACTTACATATGAAAGATGTGTTACAATGTATTGGTACGAATCACTTGATAGTGCTAATTATATGAAAGTCCCTCAAAGATTTAATTTTTGTAAGACGTACAATTTGGGCTCTTGAAGATATTGTTTAATCAAAATAAATAAGTCTCTTTATGCTCTCAAACAATCTAGTTGTATGTTGTATACTATTGTTAGTGAATACCATCAAATGAGGGATATGAGAATGACATTATTTGTCTGTTTTTAAGAAAGTATACGAAAATGAATTTGATATAATATAATAAACTGACTCTTACTGTTACTGACATTGTTAATCACGATCTTTATTATGGAATAAGTATCTAGGGTACAAGTATCACCATCCATTCATTCCCATTACCAATTGATTGAATATTTGAAGAATAGTGTTTGAGTAAGTCATGAAGTTTATATAGTAAAAGTGATAAGGGTCGGGATGTTATACTTTCGAAATCAAATTGATTAAAGAAAAAGTTTGAGATGAAATATGTACGAAGGGAACAAAATTATTTTGATTGCATATTTGAAGAATAATATTTGAGTAAATCATGAAGTTTATATAGTTAAAGTACTAATATGGTTCTATATTGACAAATCACATTTATTGTGTACTCCAATGACCATAGACACAAACAAATATTTATTTTAGAACTTGAGAAAATGATGAAGAACTAATTGGTTGTGAAATACCATATTTTAGTTTAATTTGGAGACACTATGGAACCTTGTTAATTGTACATCGTTTAATATATTATTTATTGTCAATCTATTAACAATATACAACTCTTCATCTCACAAAAACATTGAAATAAAGTCAAACATATAGATTGTTACATTATATATGTAGGTTATTTGTCTAATCCTCATAATGACATTTTATCATTACATGAGACAAGTCAATAACACAATTTTATTGAGATATGTGATTCATACAAGAAATTTGTGGTTTTCTTCTAAAACGGGGTTATTGCAACAATTCAATGTGAAAATAATATCGCATACACGACTAATTTGGAGAAAAGTATAACAAATGAGGTAAACTAATTTTTGCTACAAAGTCACTTCAAGTAGAGCTTTTCAGCAACTAGTGCCAAAGATTAATTGACCTTCATCGTCTTAGATATGATTACCTCCATGAAAGAGAAAAATAAATGTGTACTACATTCGTTTTTCTTTCACCATAATTTTGTCCCATTATGTTTTCTTGGTAAGGTTTTTAAGGAGACAATTCCCACATAAAGGATTTTGTACTCTTTTTCCTTAACTAGTTTTTTATTTGATTTTTCCTAATAAGATTTTAATGAGGCATATCCTCAATGCGTATCCAAGGAGGAGTGTTATGAATATTTATATTAGTGGATGTCTATTCTCTTTAGCCTTCTACATTCCTTAATATCTATGGCATCCATTAATAGATGTTTTACAATTGGCTAGTGTGCTATACTAATTGTTAGTGACTCCCTTATATTATTTATAAGTTTAAGACTATATTTTCCATTATGTTCATTCTTCTATACTTTATTTGTCTTTAGTTTGTATTAATTTTATAACATGGAAAGACTAATCCAATGGCTTTTAAAGAAATCCAAATGAAATTAATTTAGATTAAATTGATTTTTTTTATTAAAATGAAATTTACATAAGTTGAATTTTAGGGCTCATCAGAGTCGTAGCTGAAAGAGCGGTCTTAGAGGTAGTTATAGATATCCACCGAAGAGAAAAAGGCAAAATAATATATTCGTAATAAGAAAAAAATGACAAAAATATGGGATAAAATATCCATTTTGATCCATGAATACGTGATGCGTTGTCGTAATAGTTTTTGAATGATCAAAATTATAAAAATATATTTAAATATGTTTTTTGTTAGTCATTTAATGTGTCTTTAGTTAGTTAGTTAAATCTTCAGATGTGTTTTTCATTTGCCAATTAGTCAATAAACTTACTAACAAAAGAGATGTTGGTGATGCATTTGAAGTAACAATATTAATCACAAGGAAGATAAATTTGAATTATGACCCCCTTTTTAAAAGTTAATTCATGCGTTTAATTTTAGCTAACTCAAGATTAATCCTAGTTTCAAAACCAACAAATGTATAACATTTTTTGCTAGCGAAATTAAAAGAAAATATTTCTATGTGATATGTGCTTAATGAGTGATAAATAATTAAAGATAAAGAGAATACAATAATACATTAATGTATCCCTGTTCATCCAAAGTAGGCTACGTCTTGTGCTTATAATTTTTTATTTTTTCCACTAATGTGCTCAAACAAGAATGTTCTTGCTTTTCATACAATCTTTCTTGATCAATCTTGATCAATTACATTGTTTCACCTTTTGACTTTGAAAGGATTTCCTACAGTTACTTTTAAGTCAATAGATTTTTTTTTATAAGTCACATTTTAATCACAAAATGATTTTTACAATCCACTCAAACTATCTTTAAGAATATAGTCTTGAGTTTCAAATGAAATATTGAAAGACTGTTGATGGATCATAATCTATTCAACACTTGTTTGAGTTTGGTTTTCAACAGAAAAATTAGTAAAGAGATCCCTGAATTTAGTGAAAAAGAAATTGAGCATTTTGCTTGACCGAAGAGCTCAAATATCTCAAGTATGATTATTTTTGTGATTGATTACTTGCACTTGAAACTCTTGCAGTCATCTTGACTTTGAGGTTTCTTTTATAGGCATGATGAAGGTTGATGACATCTTATGTATCTGTTAGAATTCTAGTTGTTCAAATTTATTCTTTAATAGACATGTGTTCTATTTGATCAAGAGCATTTCTGGTTTATAACTAGATCGTTCTTCGTTTCTATTTTGAGTGAGTGTTGGACTAAGAGCTTTTGACAACTATTTGGTGTCAGTTTTTTGTTTTGTTTTGTATGCATATTGCATGTCTGCTGAGATGTAGTATCAATGTCTTATCCTTGTTGTCCTAGTTTGACTTGTTTCATAGGCCATCAATTCTGGAGATCGATCTTGTTATGGTTTTTCTATGTTTGTTTTGCTCCTTTTAATCTTTTGTGCTTAATCATGGTTTTGCGTTGCTATAATGTTATATTAATAACTATGTTCAAAAAATACACTCAAAAGCACAAGATAAATAGAAACACAATTTAGAATCATAATTAGAAGTTAATTAACTTTGTTTGATTATCATCAAAATATTAATTTGATAATTTACTTCAACAATTTTTACAATTTTAATATATTCAATAACTATAATGACACTGCCTCACACATTTAATGATGAAAATGTTTTTTTACTCAAAATATGGAGAAGACAAAAATGAGATGACACCTAACTTAAACTTATAAACAGAAAGATAATGATAAGTCTTAAATATAATCACTACAAGAATATTTGATTTCTCAAAATGGATGGTTAAATCAAAACCAAAGAAAGACACTCTCAACAAGAAAATACTTCAAGTGTTTTGAAAATAAAAGAGAAATTATCACCTACGAAAATAACACTATCAATCAAAATCAATTTAATTATTTTATTTATTATTATTGACTTAATTCTTCTTATTAAAGAAGAATATATTAGGATCACATCAACAGTGGTCAAGGTAGTGCTGACAAAATACGACTAAAGAGAAAGAAAAAATGGACTGGAGATGGTGAATAATATTGTAACTTTTTTAAGTGAAAAATGGAAAAGGCAATAAAATTTACTATTTAATTTAAATAAACGATTAAACTTATAAGCAATTTTTTAACATCTAATTATTAACTAACTATTAATTTATACCTATAAATAAAATAAAATAAGGAAGTTAATAAACACATCGAAAATTAAAAAAAAATTATACAAATTTCGAAGCATATTACAACATTTAAATATTAATATAAATATTTAAAAAATAATTAAAAAATATAAAGACGATCAACCATATTCTGATTATAAATATTTATCGGTGTAATATATTTTTAGAAATCTAAAACTTAATTAATCTGTAATTTTTCAACTATACTCTTATATATAAAAGTTAATGGGTATGCATGATGTAGAAAAGGGACTAAGCTCCAACAATTACATCCAAATCCAACATAATACATAACTGATATTGAATAACAATCTAAAATTGTTTTATATTGAAAATGGATACTCTTTTCTCTACATATAATAGTAAGTGATAGTGGACACGATTCATACAGACATATTTGTCTGTAACTTGTATTTACAGACATATTTTATATTGTCAAGGCTCCTATTTCCTAATATGAACCTTGAAGTTGATCATATTGTCTTCGACGCCAATAAATGTGCCTATCTATTGAAACATTGAGTTTATTATACTTCTTTTCATTTAGTTGTGATGAAATTTTCTTTTCTTTTATCAAACATTTTAACTTGTAATGGTTCCCTTGATGTCATTTTGACCACTTTGATTAGTTAATGCAATTTCATTGTCAAAAACATCCTCCAACTTTAGGCTACATGTGCCGTAAATTTAGAAACGAAAAATTAAAATCGAGTAAATTTAGGTGATTCGGCCGAACTCAAACTATTCGAATGAGCTAATTTGATACGCAAACGAGTTATAGTGGATTCCGAGTCACACGAGTTCACATATATGAATATCTACAGATTTACATAGTTAGATGTGAGTGAGAACAAATAGACTCAGAGTTAGCCGAAGTCGACCACTTTACTTTAATCATCCCACCACACAAGTATCATAAATGAGTTATTTGATAAAAATCTCATGAAACATTAACACAAATATTAAAAGTTTAATATGTTTTTTTAAAATAAATTTGAAAACAAAATGAATAAAAAATTAGAGAAAATAAATATCTCAATAAAAAAATAAAAACACATAATCTCATTAATTGAAATTTGTCTAAATTTATACAAAAATCGGTTGAAACCGTACTGATAAATTGTAATATAAATTTTAAATAATTTAATAAAATTAGTTTCGGAACCACTCATACCCGATCGATGCTCAACCTTATCGAGGATACAATATATATACTCAATCTTCCGTTAAACATTATGGGTGTTGTTCATCCAACCCTCCACAATTCGTGAAATTTTTTTGAATTATAAGTTAACTAAAAAAGTCAATCCAAATAAAATTAATAATCCGCCAAACATTATTCACCTCCTTCTGCTATATTTCTCCGACCATGTAGTGGGCCCGCCACATATTGGAAAAACAACAATAATCTCGTATCAGACACATGGGTGGCTGGCTGCACAATTAAATTTCCAATTCACACCCCAAAAAAACAACAATATTATTAATACCATGCCGACCATAATCAATCAAATTTCTTCTATTTTTCCATATCCAATTATCTTTCACTTTATACTTATCATCGAATCAATAACAAGAAAAATATTAAAATAAATTAAATAAAATTAGATTCAGAACAGAGAAATACTCTCCAATAAACAAATTCCATTCCACTGCCATGATAGGTCAAACATACGGCAAGAACGAATAAAATAACATAAATTGAAATTGCATTCAACTAATTTCCACATGTCTTTCTTTTCTTCACATAAGAATCATCATATTCATACTCCTAACATCATAGTAAAAGTAAACACGTATTGGTCTGGTCAGTGGTGTCTCCTCTTTACTAATTGCACCCCCGCACACCCCAATTCAAAACCCCCCCCTTCAACACCAATCACTATATTTAAGAACTCTTCTCGTTTGCAATTTTCAAAAGTCATAACTCATCAATCCCAAACACACACAGACACCCTTTTCATCTTTCTCTCTTAAAACCAAACACTTTCATCAAAAGGGTCAAAGTTCTCTGTTCTGATTTTTCTTATTGTTGGAAGTTGCAGATATTACAAACCCCAAGTTTCAATTTTTCCAACTTTAATCACCAAATTTGAAGTATTTATTTAGGCCCATATTGCTTTTTTCTCGGTCTCTTATCTTTTTTAGTCTAAACCTTTATCTGGGTCATCAATGGCAACTTGGGTTTTATCAGAATGT
This sequence comes from Cicer bijugum, assembly GCA_037974875.1. Lineage (NCBI taxonomy): Eukaryota > Viridiplantae > Streptophyta > Magnoliopsida > Fabales > Fabaceae > Cicer > Cicer bijugum. The sequence goes on from JBBPBT010001034.1 coordinate 82,907, forward strand.
GGTTTAAAGCCACTTGCTCCAGTTTTTCCGAAACCAAAAACTGGAATTGTTTCATCACACCATTCAAAGGTTAGATTTTTAGGCACAAACAAAGGATTAGGAGTATCAGATCTAAAATTTCAATCAAAAAGCATACAAAGTTGTAGTTTTGAGAAAAGTAAATGGAGTTTGAATGTGAGTGCTCCTTTGAGGGTTGATTCAATTGAACAGGAAGTTCCAGAGTTTGACCCTGGTTCACCACCACCATTCAGTTTGGCTGATATAAGAGCAGCAATTCCAAAACATTGTTGGGTGAAAGATTCTTGGAAGTCAATGAGTTATGTTTTGAGAGATGTTGTTATTGTTTTTGGATTGGCTGCTGCTGCTGCTTATCTTAATAATTGGATGGTTTGGCCTCTTTATTGGGCTGCTCAAGGAACCATGTTTTGGGCCCTTTTTGTTCTTGGTCATGATTGGTAATTACAAGTTTTGTTTTTACTCTAATTTGTTTTAATTCAAATTTTTCGTGCTTTCCGAGTAGTGTTGATAGTAGAAAATGACAGCTTGTTCAAATTCTGCTACGAAACTATTATGCTGCTGTATGACAGCATGTTACGGAGCAATAACGATTTATTCAAATTCTACTATGCTGTAGCACTATAGCATTGTTATAGCTGCTATTTGATAATACTATTTTGGATTGCATAATTGGGTTTCAAAATTGTGTCTTTGTTTGACTTTGATTGCTGTTTTGGAATTTTCAGTGGTCATGGAAGCTTTTCAAATGATCTTAATCTTAACAGTGTGGTTGGACACATCTTACATTCTTCTATTCTTGTTCCCTATAATGGATGGTAAATTATAAAAATTTACTTCTCATTTTTTTGCTTCATTAATTATATTTGTAACTAATATTTACCTTGATTATACAGGAGAATCAGTCATAGGACTCATCACCAAAATCATGGCCATGTTGAGAATGATGAATCTTGGCAACCAGTAAGTGGATAATCATTATTTTTTTTCTTTCAGTTTTTAAGAATTCTTTGTCTCCAATTTTTTCTATATAATACCTTTTTTATAAGCTTTTTCTATATAATTCTAATATAAGAAGTGTATGTGCTAATTTTGCAGTTGACAGAAAAATTATTTAAGAGCTTGGATTCTTTGACACGTTCTTTAAGATTTACAGCCCCTTTTCCATTGCTTGCATATCCTGTTTACCTTGTAAGTTGTTTATTGTGCCTACAAGTTTTGACCAAAATTTGTATATTAATTAGTCTTGGTAGAAGAATTGACTTGACTGTTGATGTTTGAATTCAGTGGAGCAGGAGTCCTGGGAAGACTGGTACTCATTTCCACCCAAGCAGTGATTTGTTTGTTCCAAGTGAGAAAAAAGATATTCTCACTTCTACTGCTTGTTGGACTGCTATGTTGGCATTGCTTGTTGGATTGGGATTTGTTATGGGTCCAATTCCAGTACTTATGCTTTATGGAGTTCCCTATGTTGTAAGTTTCATTTTTCTGTTAATTTAATTCATAAACATTGTCGGGATTAAGAGTTTTTACACTGCCAATGAATTATAGTCGATAAACCATAAAAAATGTTTGACTTTAATCATGATTACTTCAAAATTCATTCAAATAGGTGCTTGTGATGAATTGATAGAGTAAAAGTTTTTATACCGAGTGTGTATAGAAATTAAACTCTTTTTTAATATGCATGGCTTTACTCTTTAAGTCAATTAAGAATGAAATCCTAATTTGACTTTTGTTTGAATTGAAGATCTTTGTGATGTGGTTGGATTTTGTGACTTACTTGCACCATCATGGTCATGAAGATAAATTACCTTGGTATCGTGGAAAGGTACTTTTATATACTTGAACTTGGATCATCTATAGTAGTCTAGTCTATTTAGTCAAATTTCGGCTGTTGGATTTAGATTGTACCTTGATCCAATAGGCAAGATATGACTGGCATTGACTGGACGGTTGCTATGTTTTTTGGTTTGTCAAATATTTTCGCAGTGTTTACATTTTTAACCCTCACCTTGTTGAATAGGAATGGAGCTATCTTAGGGGTGGTCTTACTACTATTGATCGCGATTATGGATGGATTAATAACATTCACCATGACATTGGAACTCATGTCGTTCATCATCTCTTTCCTCAAATTCCCCACTACCACTTAGTTGAAGCCGTAAGTATCTCTCTATTTTTGGTGAAACAATGAATATTAATAACTCTATAAAGGGACCCTAATAATCCAAAGTTCGGTCAGATTGTTAGTAATGTCTGACCAAGGATTATTCTGATTATGATTTGAAATCGAGTACTTCTGATTGGTTTGACCTGATAGGGATTTATTTTTAGTTGCAAAAGTTTGAATGTTGTATTTGCTTTGCTTGCAGACTGAGGCAGCTAGGCCTGTGTTTGGAAAATATTACAAAGAGCCAAAGAAATCAGCACCTCTTCCTTTTCACCTTGTTGGGGAATTTATAAGGAGCTTAAAGAAAGACCATTTTGTTAGTGACACTGGTGATGTTGTGTATTACCAAACAGACCCTGAACTTAGTGGCTCTTCTAAATCAGAATAATTTTTTTTATAACTTTTGACAAAAAGATTGTGTGAACTTCTCATAATGTTAGTGCAAATTAGTAGAGAATCCACTTCATAACAAAAATTGATTGATGGATATTAAAGAATGTGTAGGAGGTATAAGATTATCCTTCTTTTTATTTTTGATATAATAAGATAATTATCCTTCCTGACAAGTGAAATTTTGTAAATTCATTCATCTTCATGAAGGAAGTGATATCCTGAATTATGATCAAGTTAGTTATTTATTTGCTAATATTGATAATTTTGAATATTTTGTCTTTATTTAGTTTTAACTATTGCTTTGAAAAGTTTCTTACAAAATTTGTTGTCACGTGCTGAATTAGCTTGTCACGTTTTTAAAAACTTTTTTGTGTGATTCCTTCTATGAATAGACCAAATATAATTTTGTTGTTATTTTGTGCTATATTTTATTTTTTTAATTTAAAGTGTATGTTTGGATAGACAAAAGATTTGTCAAAATTACAGTGACAACTGTAATTTTATAGAAACAATAAAATATATGAATTTAATTTTTTAATCTTATTGTCAATCCAAAGATGTTGTAAAAGAATCGAATTACAAGATTTATGTTCACTTTGGATTAGTTTTTGGTTTGTAAGAGCTTTTTAGTTAAAATAAGTTAATGATTTTTTTACAAAGAATATAAGTCCTTATAAATTTAAAGACGCTAGTAGAGAAATTAAGTGGT
>JBBPBT010001034.1:86646-120433 GCA_037974875.1 Cicer bijugum
AAATGTTTCAAATCATTGTCACTTTTTGCTAGGTTCGATTGCTGGTCAATAATTTTTATTTTTTAATGAGAATCTTTATTTTTTGATGAGAATCTTAAATTTAATGAGAATCTTTATTTTTTGTGTAATTTTTTAAATTTAATTTTACCATTTATTTAAATTTTTTTATTTGATTATTTAAATTTTTAAATTTCATCAAAATAATTATATAGTATAGAAAATATTCTGAAACAAAAATAAATACAAAAGTGGAAATAATAAATTAGAAAAATAATAAAAATTTTGTTAACAATTTTTTTTTACTGTCAAAAAAACAAATTTTTAATTGTCAAAAATAAAATTTTATTTTATGTTCAATAAAATATTATAAATATAAATATAAATATGAGTGACCGTTATTTTGTTTGATAAAAAATAGAATTTAATATTATAAAAGGATCCAGCTGTTTATAACTTAAGGATCCAGCAGTTCATAAAATCCCCCTTATATAGTAGGGTTCAAAGCTTGCGGTTGCTTCACGGACAAAAAAAGAAACGCGAACTTAGACGAATCGGAAAAAAGAAAAAGAGGTGCGAACTCCTCTTGATTGAATTTCGGTTATTCTGAATTCGTTCCAGTTTGGTCGTTGATTTCTATTGTTCTTACGAAACCGGAAAAAGAAAAAGAGAGGTGTGTCTTCTCAACTCTCGATTTTCAATCTTCTGCACTTTGAATCAAATTCTTTATATGATGGATTCAACCTTTGTCATCTTCGTCTTTGGCGTTGATGTTTTGAGGCAACCTTTTTCTTTTTCTTTTGCAACGGTAACATCTTGTTCTTGAAATTCAACCAAGAATGTTCGATCTTCGTAAATGTTGATTATTCAAACACTAGAAATCTGATTTTAATTGGTGTCGGAAAAAATGACAACAGAGTCACAAACTTTGGTATTCGGATTCAAGTTTCTTTGATTTTAGGGTTTGAATAATCAACATTCATGATTTTAGGGTTTGAAGTTCATGGTTTTCTTGATTGGACCTTCAATAATTCTGCAGTCCTTTCAAGTTTACTTGTGCAGCTTTATCACTCTTTCCATTTACAATCAATGCTCCTACGGAGTTCTGATTTATCGATTTCTCTGTTATTCTGTTCAGCAAAATTCTACCTCCAAAACTGTTTTGGCCACAAACGTTTTGGGGCAGGTTTTTGTTTGCAACATTTACATTATTTTTGAGAATCCAAGAGTGTATAATCTTGATCATTCCTGATTATTCATGCCTAAGAAGGCTGATGAAAATTGAGAAGATACAGTATGTATCTTAAGAGAAGTCGGTTGTTATGTTTGGATGAACCGAATTTTATTACCAAATAGTTTTTTGACCCTAAATATGGCTTGGAATACGGATGTTTTATCCATATGAAATTGTGATAGCTTGATTGGATGACCCTAAGTTTAATCACAATATCCATTCTTGACCCAAAATGTGGCTTACAATGAGTTTTTTTATTCAAGATAGTATACTTGGGTGACCCGAATTTTAACAATGAGATGAATTTTTGACCCAAAATGTGGCTAGTAATATGAATTATTTGTTCATATGAAATTGGGATAATATGATTGGATGACCCTATTTTTGACCCAAGATGTGGCTTTCAATATGAATTTCTATTCTATGAAATTGAGATGGTATGTTTGGATGACCCAAAATTTAATTATGTGATGATGGATTATTGACCCAAAATGTGGCTTACAATATAAATTTATATTTTTATTCATATAAAATTGAGATGATATGTTTGGATGATTCGAAATTTAATTATGAGATAGGTTATTGACTAAAAGTGTGGTTTGAGATATAAATTTTTTTGTTCATACGAAATTGAGATAACATGATTAGATGACCCTAAATTTAATCACAAGATGGATTTTTGACCCAAAATGTGGCTTCGAATATGAATTTCTATTCGTATGAAATTGAGATGGTATGTTTGGATGACCCAAAATTTAATTATGAGATAGATTTTTGTCCCAAAATGTGGCTTGCAATATAAATTTATATTTTTATTCATATAAAATTGGGATGGTATATTTGAATGATTCAAAATTTAATTATGAGATGAATTCTTGACCCAAAATGTGGTTTGAGATATGGATTTTTTTGTTCATATGAAATTGAGACTAAAGTTAATCACAAGATGGATTTTAGACTCAAAATATGGCTTACAATATGAGTTTTTATTCACATGAAATTAGGATAATATAGTATGTTTGGATGACCCAAAATTTAATACTGAGATGGATTTATGACCTATCATGTGGCTTGCAATATGAATTTTTTATTTATGATAGTATGATTTGCAATATGAATTTTTCTTCATATGAAAATGGGATGCTATGTTTGGACGACCCAAAATTTAATCACAAGATGAAATCTTTATTCAAAATGTGACTTGCATTGTGAGTTTTTTGTTAATATGAAATTGAGATAATATGATTGGATGGCTAGCCTTAAATTTAATCACGAGATGAATTTTTGACGAAAAAATTTTGCAATATATTAAATTGAGATAGTATGCTTGGATGACTCAAAATTTAATTATGACCTGGATTATTGACTCTAAATGTGGCTTGCAACATGAATTTTTGTTCAAATGATATTGAGATAATATGATAGAATGACCCTAAATTTAATCATGAGATGGATTCTTGACCCTAAATGTGGTTTGTAATATAAATGCTTTTATTCATATGAAATTGAGATAGTATGATTTGATGACCGCAAATTTAATCACAAGATGGATTCTTGACACCTAAAATGTACCTTTCAATATGAATTTTTTTATTCATGATAATATGCTTGGATGATCCAAATTTTAATCACTAAAAGGATTCTTGATCCAAAATACGGCTTGCAATATGAATTATTTGTTCATATGAAATTGGGATAATATGATTGGATGACCCTAAATTTAATTACGAGATGGTTTCTAGATTCAAAATGTGGTTTGCAATATGAATTTTTCTCAATATTGATTGAGCACGAGAGACAAAATGGAAGGAGAAATTTGAGTCCTTGGTTAACCTTATTGATGGAGAAACCATTCTAAAATTACTGCTAAAACTTATTACAAGAAATAAGGTAATTTTTTTGTTGCTTTCAAGATGAAGTCTAATGTGAATTTTGTCTCAAGATGAAGAGAGAAAATGTGATAATACAAAACAATAGGGAGTGTCAGTGGTTTTATTCATGAATAGTGCAAATAGAGGATGGATGTCTTGAAGAAAGATATCAACAAATTTCCCATTGCAGCTGGTGCATATGGTATGCTTGATAATTATTTGAGCTCTCATTCAATTGTTTATACTTGTTTGAGTTATCATTTAGTTGTTAATGATTGTTTTAATGTGTCTATTGCCTTGGTTAATTGATTTTCGGGCTACTAACCCTACATGTAATGACTTGAAGGCATTTAAAATCATGTCATGGAATCAAATTCCTTGTGGTGGGTGAGGTTACCAAGAGAGATGTCGTATATTTTCCTAATTTCAGTGCCAATTTTTTTGATGATTATTGTGTGATTTAAAACCTCTCACTGTAGAGGATTGGTTCGGTTAGCCTCCAGCATAGTTGATGTCATTAGGGTTATGGAATAGGTGATATTTTCCTATGGCAAAAAATGTGACTTGAAGTGATAGTAGTTCTTTTAATGTTTCAATGTCTGCCCTTTGGCATCATAGATTTGGACATGCCTCTTCTACAAAGTTAGATATGCTTCACAAATACTTTCCTATTATTGTTGTTAATAAATATTTGGTTTGTAGATTGACACTTTTTATTGAGTGGTATCAGGGGCATTAGTTATTTTTATTTTGTCCATTCAGATGATGGAGGGCCTTATTCCTTATTTCTTACCTTCAATTCATGCTAATAAGTACTTTTTTGGTAATGGTTGATGACAATACTAGATACACTTGGATTGTATTATTTAAAAAACAGATTTGAGGTAATGGGAAAAGTGACAGACTTCATTACTATGGTAGAAAATCAGTTTGCAAGAAGGATTTAACTGTTTAGAAGTGATAATCCCATTGTGTTTCAACTAGATGATTTTCATATGTAGAAGCAAGTGCATTGTTCATCATTTTGTTTGTGTTGAAACACCTGACTAGAATGCTAGGGTGGAAAGAAAACATCAAGCACATTTTAGGAGTGGCACATGTTGTATATCTCATTAACAAAATGACATTGATGATGCTGAATAAAAGTAATCCCTTCAAACTGCTACAATGTGCATTACTAGATATTGATAGCCTATTCACCTTAGAATTTGTTGGTTTGCTGCTTTGCTATGTTTCCAACAATTATGCATAATGAAATGTGTATCTTCTTAGGTTTCAAGATGAATAATATGGGCTGTGTCTATGATGTCATTAGGAAATAGTTTCTAAATTCTAATTTCAAGACATATTGTGTTCCTTGAGCATATTTTCCGTACCAAAGTCCTCAATCTATTACCAACCTCAATGTGCTCACTCTTGAAATTTGTTTCCTATCCAAACCCTGCTGCTACGAACATAACCAATTCACTCCTCAATCCAAACCAGTGATTTCTTCTACACCGGTCTGGCCATATTATTATAAACAGATTCTCTTGCACCAGATTCCTTAGCAGACTTCCTAGTCTTTAACCCTACTATTTCAATAAATCTTCACTCTCAGCTCTCCTAATCTATGCAGATGGCATTGTTGTAGTTGGTCACACCTTGATAGAAACGGTTAATGAATTTTCAAATACGCCAGGTAAGCCGGTCGAAAACGTGCATGTGACTTGAAAATATAGAAGCAAGTAAAGGGCACCCAAATTAGCAATAAATGTGCCTCTAGACAATAATTTTACCATATTATTGATAGACAAGTCCATCAATAAACTTGTTTGTTTCCTGTTTCATATGTACATATTGATATATCTCTAAAAAGTTAGAGGGGTCAAGGTCATCAGTAATATCCTATTGATAAGACCACATTTTCAGCTTCCTGTATATATGACTCTTCTTTGTACATATTCATTCATTATGTTGAAGTCATATTATGATATTCAGTTTCTTCTTTTCTGGCATGAATTCTATGATCCTATGAGTGAGAACAAAAAACACAAATCTAATTTCAAGCTTGAAAATTGCTTATTGCAAGAGGATAAAAATCCAAGGAATTAATTTGAAATTAAACTGAAATTAGTTAGTGCAGATTGTCAACTTGCTTTGATTAATAGTATATATTTATACATGTGCGACTTAGGTTTGGAGACTTTGCGGCATTTCTCATTTACACGATCACAATTTTCACTCTCTACCTTCCTGGTTAGAATTCCGTTGATCATTTTAATGGCGGCAAACCAAGGATATAAAGAAGCGATGATATGAGCTCTTCTAGGATTTTCTCAAATCCTATGTTTGAACTTAGAGAAAGGGAGGAAGAGACTAATATTGGTGTTGCAAGAAGAAAGTTTGTTATTGGGAGGAGAATAATGAGGATAGTTCCAAGGGGCAAAAAGAAGTATAGTTGGAGTGTGTCCATGTGGGATCTTCTAAGCAAAAACTCTAAAATCTTTTTGAAGAAAAACTTCATGAAGGATCAGTTTGGTCAAGAGTTAGAAATAATCAATACATCCAAAGACGTGAAAAAAATGGAAAATCGCAGCTATCCCAATTAACAAGCAACTCTATAGCATCAGCTATGTTTGTTTCAAAACTAGAGCTGCTGGAATTGCCTCTATGTATCGGTACACACTATATATTCATTCAGAAGTTAAAAAATTCATTCAATTGTTCATAATTATTTTGTTTATTTTTTTCACCTTGTGGCTCATACAAAACTCTCGTCATCTATGTAGATGACATTGTGATAGTTAGTCACATTTCTCATAAGCTTTCCAAAGTCAAGAATGTGATTGATAGAAACATAGACATAAAGGATATTGGAAATATTTCCTGGGCTTTGAAGTTTCCCATTCACCAAATGATATCTCTTTGTCAATGGAAACACTGCCTCAATTTTCTCACAGATGAGGAAATTCTTGGCAGCAAACTAGCCAGTAGCCACAACTCCCATACAACCTGGTTCTCACTTGCATTAAGAGGACCGGCCTCTCTTTTATGATGCTGCTTTACATGGGTTTTTATTAATAAAATTCTATATGTGACCATTGCTTTGCTTGATATGTCATTTCCAGTGCAACAACTTTCCAAATTTTCATCCAATCGTGGGTTTTCTTTAGTAGGACATCTTCTCTAGACTTACGGAATCACAATTGTTCAATTTGGATTGGTTTCCCTGACTCATGTAAGGGCAAGCAATGTAGTGGGGGCTCGCTGCTGCTGTTTGGAGCGTTGGTTAGGAGAGTCTGAGAGAAGAGATAGACATAGAGAGGTTGAGAGAGAAAAGGAGATGGGGAGGGAGACCATCTCAAGGTTCCTTCTACTTGAGGTGTATTGCCTGATTAGCTTGTCAGGACGCGTCATGGTTACACACCCATCAGTAAGTGAATTTTGAAATACCAACAGGAAAACTTGTCAAAAATGTGCAAGTGACTATTGGGAAAATCAATAGGCTTTTTACCGAGTGTCTTGGTTGAAAATGTGGCAGAAAATAAAGGGCACCAATATTAGCAATAAATTGGTTATTAATCAGAAACTAGAAGTTGATTGAAATTGATGTCCATATCTTGAGATGGATCTTAGTTGATGGCAAGCAATGACAAGCTCTACATCTTTCATTTTATAAGTACACTTCTTACCAAAGTAAGTTTAATAAAACCTAGAATAGATGCTTTTGGGTGTCTATGTGTGCATGTAATACAATTCATCTATTTTGTAGTGATTTTTGCTTGTTCCTAGTATTTTGGGTCGATTTTCTTGCTTGTTTGTTATTTTTGTTGTAATATTTGCTTGTTTCGTGTTCCCCACATTTTGTTTGTGTTGCTTCTTCTAATGAGATTTATTAACCTCAAGCCACATATTGTGATTGTTGATAATGTAAATCTCGGCATCTTTAATTAATTCTTGTGCGACTACTCACCAACGCTTTTCTGTTTCTGTTTCTGTTTCAAGCTGAAGCGGAGTCAAGTCCTTCAGGAAAGCGTGCAATGGAAATAGGAGATATATAGAGCATCTCTCTTCCATTCCAGAGAACAGATTCATGCTCTTTTTGATCAATTTATCAGAACTTGTGTAAGGGTATAGATTGACCAATCTCCTTGCTGGTGTTCAACTCTCTGGTTTTGGGCTACTGCTAAGTTATGGAGCTTTTTTGCCACAGGTTGGTCCTCCTCTTCGGTTGTATATTGTTCCAGAAGTCTTTCATTCTTAGATCTTGAACTCTCATATAGACATATGAATGTCTGGCTTTCTCATCTTTGTCTTTGGCTTTCTCATCTTTCTTTTAATGTGCTGCCAGCTTATTTTCAACATCATCTATTTGTCAGAGAGCATCTTTAATGGTCATCGATCTAAGGATAGCGATAATAGGACCCCAAAATGACCGTAGACGTTGTTTGTAGCTCACTGCAACAACCTTTAACTGAAGATGAATTTGAGATAGGTCTTCTATATTCCAAAAAGAACAGACTCGTGATTCTACTTGTTTCTTCCCAAGTTGATCATGATCCTCTATGAGAGCTTCTGGTAATTTTTATCTTTATCCACTTAACTTTATCTTCATTTTTGTTAAGTAGAGTATTAATAAAACCCAGAAAGGAATCTCAATGGTACTCATGTTGTACCCCTCGTGAGAAAACTGTCTAGCTGCTTTCAGTTAGTTAATGAATTTTTGGACAAAATTATTCAAGGGGTTAACTTAGCATACAACATAGTTTGGAAAAAGGGCTGCAGTTATCAGAATGTGTGCAATTATCATATGTTATCCAATATTTACCATGTAACCAGACATCTAAACTTGTTGGTTTTTTTTTCATATGATCACTACTGCAAAATAAAAATCTGATGAGATGACGTTCTACCTTACTGAACAGTTTCAACATCAGACATCCATGTTAATTTTGTTTCTCATTTGTGCCAGCTCCAATATTGTTCTCTCTATATCAAACTTCATCTCCTTTATAGTTGAATCATTATCATTTTCATTTTTCAATTTACCATTCTGATCGATCTCTTCACTGTACATATTATTGTTTTACCTGGCTGGTGAATCATTAGACTTTCTATGAGAAGAAACATATTGTGATATTGCCTGTAGTTTTGCCTCAACAAGTGAAGCTATTGTTCCATTCAATGAAATGGCTACATGCTTTAGGTCTGAAGTTTAACTTAGCACATTCTCCTTAGTAGATATGTTCATGTGTCTAGTTTCTTATTTAGCTGTCCATTTTTTTCTTCTCTTCATGAAGTTGGTGTGCTGTGTGTCCACTTTTGGATCTTGATTTTGTGTAAAATCTTAGCTTAGTATTAGAAAATGTTGCTTATCACATTTCTGCAATAGTTTCACAACTTTGGGTCCTTTTTTATTCTCATCGTTGAAGTTTTCATGTCCAGTTGATGTGTGGCGTTATTCTAGAGGCAGAGTTGCTTATATGTTTGTTTTGTATTTGAGGTCTACCTTTGAACTCAAATTTATTGGTTCCTTTAGTTATGTATTTATTGGGTCTCCCAACATTATGCTTTTAATGAATGAATATATTAAGAAAACTCCGCATTATGTGTATATATTAAGGGAGCTAGTGTTCGTGGTCTGCCATATGAGACTTTATAATAAGAACAAGTAATGTTTCCTATGATTGCTAGTCTTACAATTTCTCCGTTAATTCCCATGTGATATGTGTGGTTTTTAAAATTAGGATATAATTAAACCAGAATTATTTGTATTTAAATTTGTTGTGTCATGAGAGGAGTATGAGGATCATCATATTGGACAACAACAATCACACAAGTGGTTTGAATATTATATTTTCATCTAAAACCTTAAGGCATTAGGTATGAAAGTCCTCTCACTTATATGATACTCAACAATCACTTTTCTATTTGATATGCGACTCTTACACTTAATTTACCAACAAAATTAAGTATAGTTCTAGCTTGCTGTTTAAAATTGTGATTCTTGCCTCCATTTTTAAAATTAGGATGTGTTGTGTCCTTTTCTTTGGCCCTATTGATGTATGTTTAAGTTGCATACATGGTTTGTGTCTTTTATGATATGGGTGAATCTATGATGCATAGATATGACTGTGGTATTGGTACAACTACATGTCGATATTGGTATTAGATGTGTCAATTTGACAAGTCCTCTAATTATCCCCACACACTCCTATTTATTAGTGGAATATTAGTTCCTATTTATTAGTGGAATATTAACTCTTATTTATTAGTGGAATATTAACTCCTATTTATTAGTGGAATATTAATTCCCTCTAGGCAATCATTCTTTTTCTGCATTCCCTTTCTTATTCTTTCTCACATATACTTGTCATTGCTTAGGCCCCACCTAATCTCTATTTACTAAGAGATCCCCCTCATCACTTGTGGGGTCCAACCCATTCCTATCATCACCCCCACCTTCAACAGTAGCATTGTCCTCAAGGTGCAAATCAGGGAATTGACTTTTCAACAACAATTCCTCTTCCCAAGTAGCGTCTCCGACATCCATGCCTTCCCATTGAATCAATCGTTCTCGCTTATGCTGCCCACCATCAAACTTATCCCTCCATGACAAAACCTTAGCAGGAATAATATCCCCAATGTTAGACTCCAAACTGTTAGGTAATTGAGTTGTAGCAGTATAATTGCCTACAACTCTCTTCAATAGAGAAACATGAAAAGTAGGATGTATTTTAGATGTTGCTAGTAACTGTAGCTTGTAAGTAACATGCCCTATCTTCTTAATGACTTGATGAGGACCAAAAAATTTGGGAGCCAATTTTTGATGAATTCTATGCACAACCGATTGGTATTTCATGTACTCTTGAGCTTTGAGTAGATTAGTTTTCAGTTAACACAAAGCTTCATCCCTGTCTCTTAACTCATGGGCTACAACTTCTACTCTGGTTTATCCCTCCAAAAAATGCACCAATACTAGAGGTCTCCTGCCATAAACCACCTCAAAAAGGGTAAACCCTATGGAAATATGGAATGTGGTATTGTACCATAGTTCTGTTGAGACAAACTCTATATTTAAAGTTTTGATGAAAACAAACAAAAGTTAATTAAGAAAGTTAATCATGATTCTAAAATGTTATGTTAATTTAACTGGTGTTTTTGAGTGAATTTAATTAAGAACAGAATCAAACAAAACAAAGAAAACAACAACAAGATCATTCTGCATAAAACAGAGAATGATCTACAGCTTCAAGAATTGTTCATCACAGCATGCTGATCAAACCTTTTCTACATTCTTAACAAAGAATCTGCCCAGGAAATTTATTCATATCTAATCAGTACATGGCAAGGAACAAGTAGGATTCATCCAAACTCAAAAAGGCTATTTGACCTCAAATATAAAAGAACTCAAAGATGGACAAAAGTCATGACAGCTTGTAGAACTCCAAAAAATCAAATGTCAAGAAAGCTCAATAAATCTTGACATATGACAAGACAATTGCAAAGGAAATTCAGAATGATTATTTAAGCTCAAGAAAGTTCATTCTAAAAACCAAGAACGTTTATCGTTCTTCGTTTTCTGCACAGCAATAGCAGCCCAACAATCTGCTCTGTTTCAGTTTGTAATTCTTCTCCAATCTTGTCTAGCTACACTCAAGACTCAAGACAGAGAATGTACCATCCAAGATCAATGAAAAAGTGTCAAGGACTCTGTCAGAAAAGGACAGAACTGCTTTAAATGCTAAACCAAAAAAGTTAAAAAGGCTATTTCAAAGCAGGATTAAATTTATTCTGAAATATTGTCTTAAGCCAAAAAAGCAGAGCCTCTCCAACAGCTCTTTTGTACTTCCATCCAGTGCGTCTACAGCCTATAAATAGAAGGCCAATATCTAGAGCAAAGGCAAGAAGAAATTCAAGTGCTGAAAAATCCATAAATCAATCACATACACTTGAAATTCTGCAAAACAGAGAATCATACATTCTGCTTTCGCAAAACAGCTGTTGCTATATATTCATACATTAGATTGCGAAATTATCATTAGATCCTTTGTAAAGAATCTATTCTCAAACAAGAGTTGAGAAATATCAGATTCTGTCAAAAACAATCCAATTATAAAAACTCAAACTATAAGAGTTTCTTTATAGTTTGTTTAAGATTACATCCTATCAAGGTTAGATAGGTGTTGTTATTGCTTTCTGGGTGGAAAGTAATAGAGGTTGAAATAGATTAAGGTTGAAATAGAAGGTTCTTTGTTTTAAACACTTAGTGGAAAATCTCACAGCGTGAGAACTAGACGTAACCCACATTGGGTGAACCAGGATAAATCTTTGTGTGATATTCTCTTTACTATCTCTTTATTTGTCATACTAAATTGATTAACTAAGATAAAATATAAACTGATTTTCTGTTTAAAGCTAATCAATGAACGTTCTCCGTTTGACAACTAAAACCAAGAACGTTCTCCGTTTTCTGTTTTCATAACCAAGATCAATCTTGAGTTATTTTCTTAAGTTTTAATAGGATTTTTAAAAGGTGCATTTACAATTCAAACCTCCCATTTATTGTAAATCGACGTTGTTACTTCAATTGGCATTAGAGTTCAGTCTCTAGAAAGTTTAAAAACACCTAACTAGTGTTAGAGAAAATATCTAGAAAAATGTCGAAAGCAAAATATATTGTTGAAGGAGGATCCTCAAACAGACCTCCATTCTTTGATGGATCAGACTACTACTTTTGGAAAAACAAAATGCATCTGTTCTTAAAGTCTCAAGACACAGGAATGTGGCGCATCATTATAGATGGAGATTTCACACCAAGAGTTGATCAAAATGACTCAAACTCTGCCCTGAAAAGAGAAGCATACTAGACAACAGATGATAAAGCTAAGGTATGTTGGACATAAGTCCTCTTGATCATGATTTTGACATAATTAACAAACATACAATGTTCATGCATCATTTGATAAAACTAGTGTCATTAGTGGTTGTAGTAGTTAGTTATTAGACTTATCAATGTGATTTTATGCTTAAGTATTTGCCAAGTTAAAAATGAAATCTTAAAATTAACAAGCAAACAAATTGATTAGCAAGTCAATTGAGAAATCCATTGTGCAATCGATTGCTTGACTCAGAATTAGAGTTTTCACTAAGTCAATCGATTACTTGAAGGATTTTAGTGAAACCTGAACTCTGAGTCTAAATCAATCCATTGGGCAATTGATTAGTAATTCAATTGAGAAATCGATTTTGTAACTTATAGAGCCAAGCTAACACTTTGCAAATCGATTGGCAAATCGATTCAGAAAACTCTTTTTCATCAGACTTGGCCTCTGTAATCAACCAATCGATTGGCCAATCGATTGGGACATCAATTGAGAAATTGACTTGTTGAGTCACAGAGCCAACCATTTACTGAAACAATCGATTGACAAATCGATTGTGAAAAAGCTTTATATTAGACTTAGCCTCTGTGATCAATCAAATCGATTGAGACATCAATTGAAATTAATTTCTTAACTTGCAAGATATTGACTAATCGATTAGGTAATCGATTGTGAAAATTGAAATGCTTAATCATATATCAGACACAAGTTCCAAATCGATTGACACATTAATTTTCAACTAAATGGCTGAGCCACTGTAACTATTTGAATCGATTGACAAATTGATTGGAATAAAATAGCTAAACCACTGTAACTATTTGAATCGATTGAAATAAAACAGCTGAATCACTGTGACCAGGAAAATCGATTGACGAATCGATTGGAGCAAAATACTGGAGTCACTATGATCAGTCCAATCGACGGACAAATCGATTGAAGTAATTGTTTGAGTTACAACCAACTGCCAAATCAATTATGAGAATAAATACGAGTCGAATGAGTCTCGTTGTTGGAACAAAACACCTCTAATCGATTACCCAATCGATTCATATATGAACTGGCTTCTGTCTCTGATTTAAGCATTAAAAGAATCGTTTGACAAATCAATTCATTCATATATTTTCAAGAACCAAGAAAAACAAGAAATCCGATAATCGATTGTGCAATCGATTAAAATGTTTTTAAACCTTTATAAAATCGATTGAGGTATCGATTGTGCTGTTGTTTTTCTTAACATATATAAGCTGACTCAAATCACTTTTTCTCATAAATTTTCTCATAACATTTGAACAACCAGAGACAAAATTGAATACACATTTTTCATACACTGAGATCTGGAAAAATACTTTGAGAGAAAGAATTGAAAACACACTAAATACTATCTTGGCAAATCCTTGTTGTGTGTATTTCATAGTTTGATTGAGTCGCCTTCATAAGTTGATCTTTGATCTTTTGTCATCTCTGTAAACGTTTTATAAATAAAGTTCTGTAAAAATTCATTATAGAAACTGGTAGCTATCTTCGTCGATGAGGGTGTTCATCAAGAAGTTTCATTGTTATCTTGGGAGAGTTGCTGATTAACTCGAGGGATACGGTGGGTGCGCAATAGAAACAAAAGAGTTTTTGGATAGATAGGTCGTGAGAGCTGGACAATCAGTAAAACACACTCTAGACGATTCTATTAGAAAACGACTGAAATCGGTTCGATTTTGGGACTGGATGTAGGCTGTCATACTGACAGCCGAACTAGTATAAATCTCGGTGCACAATTTTCATATCCCTTACTCTTTCTTTCAATATTGCTTGTATGGTTAATATTGAATGTATGTGTTAGCAAAATTCTGTCTTGATTGATATGTTGAATGAGCATTGTATGTGAACACTTAAATTGATTTACATGCAATTTTGTTCTTGAATAAATGCTGTGAATTGTATTGGTTAAACTGATTAGTAATCTTTGAAAAATTAATAAAGACTGTCATATAAATTGTTAACAAATAGAGGCCATAAGCTACCAACATTGCCATCAAGAGCCTGATCTTTTTAGAGTAACTATCATAAAAGAAAATGACCTCTGTAGAATTTCTAGGAGAAGGTGCATCCTTGGCCAGGCCCCCTGCATTTAATGGGGCTGCCTACATGTATTGGGAAGAACGTATGTTAATTTTTCTAGAAGCCTGTAGTCTTGATATATTTGAAGCAGTAATAGATGGACCCTATGTACCTAAAATAGCTGGCACAAATAATTCTTTCATCACAAAACCCAGATCAGATTGGTCTAAAGATGACAAGAAAAAAGTAGGATATAATGCTAAGGCTAAAAACATTATTACCTCTGCATTATCAGCTGACGAATTTTTCAAGGTGTCTAATTGCAAGTCTGCCAAGGAGATGTGGGACACATTGCAGCAAACACGTGAGGGAACAACAGATGTAAAAAGGGCCCGAATCAATACATTAATGCATGAGTATGAGCTCTTCAACATGAAGAAAGAGGAGTCTATTAATGATATGCAGACAAGATTTACTCACATAGTCAATAATCTAAATGCTCTTGGTAAGGTGATTGACAATGATCAGCAAATCAGCAAGGTGATGAGGTGCTTGACTAGAGAATGACAGCCAAAGATCATTGTCATAGTAGAATCAAAAGACCTTGGTAGCATGTCAATTGCAACACTTTTTGGAAAACTAAGAGAGCATGAAATGGAATTGCATAGACTGAATGAGGCTGAACAGACTTACAGAAAAAGAAAAGGGCTGTCTTTGAAAGCCCAAACACATCAAACAAAGTCTGAACAAGAGACATGCACTGATGAGTCAAATAATGAGACTGATGAAGATTCAGAAATTGGTTTACTGGTCAGAAAATTCAAAAAGTTTCTGAAAAAGAAGGATAGCAAATCAAGAAAACCCTCAAACTCAAAAACAAATGACAACAAGATAATCTGTTTTGAATGTGGAAAAACAGGCCATATAAAATTAGAATGCTTCAAATTACAAAACAAAAATAAGACTACAAAGGCTAAAGGCAATCAACCACCTCCAAAAACCAGAAAAGCCTACATTGCATGGAATGACAACGATGATAAATCCTCTGCATCTTCAGAAGAAGAAGAAGCCAATCCTTGTCTAATGGCTAACACTGATTCAGATTCTGACTCGAACAGTGAGGTAAGTTCTAAATCCAATCCTTCTTATGATGAATTACATGATGCATTTAATGAACTACATGATGAATATGTTAGTACAATCAAACAGTTAATTAGTACTAAGAAATTGTTAGAGGAAAAATGCATGTTGTATGAAGAAATCAAATTGGAACATGAGTATCTTAAAGACATAAATGAAAATCTGAAGAAGGAAACTGATGCACTGCATTGTGATATAGAAAAGTTCAATAGTGGTAAAAATAATTTAGATATGCTTCTTGGAAATCAAAGAAATTTAAATGAAAAATCTGGACTTGGATATAAACCAAATATGCATGTTAAAAAGAATCACAATAGATGTGGAATTGGTTATATGCAAAATAGGAATGTTAAAACATAATCAGAAGTTTGTTAGGTCTAAGCATATGCACGACATCTTTACTAAACCAAATCAGAATGCATCCTCTGCTGTGTCATGTCACTTTTGCTGTAGAAAGGGACATTTTGTTTTTAATTGTAAACTAAAAAAACTTGCCACAAAGGATGGAAACAGATTTGGAAAGTAAAGACACAAGTATTTGAAACTAACCCCCCAAGACCAAATCTAAATTAGATATGCTTGACATCCAGGACTCACCCATGGTACCTTGACAGCGGATGTTCCAAGCATATGACAGGAGACAAATCAAAACTCTTGTCTCTCAATTTAAAAATGGTGGATATATATAGTATGGTGACAACATAAAAGGTTTGAAAAGCAATTTACTAAGTATTAGGTAGCTGTGCGATAAAGGATTCCAAGTAAATTTTACATCTCAGTCTTGCATACTTGAGCACAAGGAGAATAAAGGCATAAAACTAGAAGGTGAAAGAGTCAATAACAAATACATGTTTGATTTTAATGCCTTGCCTGCTAGTACTATCTGCTGTTTATTATCCAATGCTGATGAAAACTGGTTGTGACATAAGAGAGTAGCTCATATACATATAGATAAAACTGAAGTAAAATCCCTGTGAAACATCTATTGAGACATCAATTATCCTGTGACAAACTAGAAAAGTAGCTTTATGAAATCGATTGCACAATCGATTTATGACATACAGTGTCTGAATTGTCAAATTCAGAAATACGAACATCAATTGCATAATCGATTTGTACACCCAGACATCTGTAATTGCTGAAGTAGTCATCAAGACAATCAAATGATAAATCGATTGATGTTTTGGATAACAGTTTAAAGAATCGATTTATTAATCAATTTAGTTTTCCCTAGACCTCAAAAGTGAGAAACTTTTCAAAACTCAAACCCGAGCGTCGATTGGGAAATCGATTGATTCAAAATTTCAAATCCTGCACTTAAATGAATCGATTTGGAAATCGATGTTGAGATAAGTAGTTTTCTGAACTGATATGAAAATCGATTGGGACATCGATTTAGTAATTAAAGATAATCGATTTGGGAATCGATTTCAAATATGACCATTGCAAAAGTTTTACTATCCGTTAGAGACAATTATGACTAAATCGATTTCACTTCCCTAGTAACAGTAACTCAATCGATTGAGCAATCGATGTAGCACGCGCAAAGAACTTAAGAACATCGATTGACAAATCGATTTGCAACAGGAGTACTTAAACCCTACTAAAACCCTAAATCGATTTCCTATCAGATTTTTCCAAATTTTCTCAAATCTCTCACAGTTTTCTGCCTTTCTCTGCAATTCAAACATCCTTCTAATACTCTCACACATTTCTAAACGACCTTAATCTTACAATGGCCCGTGTTAAGCAAACCTCCACAAGAACACCATCACCATCCCCTTCTTCTTCATCCAGTGGAAGAACTCCTTCACCACCCCCAACGTCCAAAAGTGTTTCTATTCCTACCCACAAAATCTTAGCCAAAGATAAGGCAAAGAGCATTGCCATTGAACAGGAGAAATCAAAAAAGAGGAAGGCTCCTCCCACTGAAAAGTTAATGGCTGATGCTATGAAGGATACAGCTCCGAAAAAGAAGAAACATATCCCTTCCCCTCAACCTAAGAAAGCTCAACCTGCTCAAGGTAAACAAGATGAATAATCTGATTTGCCACCTGCTTTTATCAAACGCAAAATCCATGAAGCACGAATTATGAATTTTGCTTATTTCGACTCAAATGGATTTACATTTCAAAACCATTTGAGATTTCATGGCTTGGAAGCTCTTCTTTCCACACCTGATTAGAGCCTTTTATTCAGCATTCACTCTAACTAACAACGGATTCAAGACTGAAGTCAAAGGCAAGAGAATTTCCATGACTTTTGAAGAATTCTCAAATATGTCTAGACTGCCCTTTCATGGAAAATCAATTGATGGAAGTTCTAAAGCAGATTGTGCTGATGAAGGCTGGGAAGCTTCAGTAGATAGGCACACGGTTGTACAGGACTTGATGATCGAAGGCTTCGTGGAAACGATTTCACTACCAACAAAGAGAAAGTTATAACTATGCAAAAAGATCATCATTACTATAAGAAGAACTTTGCCCAAAAGAAATCTCATATACTTACATATAGAAGTAAATCTACTCCTACATGCTTTTATTATGGTCAAAATGGACACACGCCTAATACTTGTCATTTTAAGAAATTTGGTGTTCTAAATGGACATTATGTGTGGGTCAAGAAAGATACTAATACCAATGTATTGATACTTTGTAAGTTATTTGTCTTTAAAATTTAAAATATATTTTTGATAAGTTGATACAATTGATTCTCTGATGTTTATGTGTTTTCTAAATATGAATATGTACTCTGAATAATGTTTTTTTTGGTGAAAATTCGACTTAAAAATAAAAATTCTAATATGGTAGCCGTATACACATTGTTTGCATTCGAATACATGTTTTCAGAAAATTTTGTATTCGAATATAATTTGTGTGTAGTTGAATACAGATTCACGATTTTTCCTATATATAAGTTTTTTCAAGTTTTAGGTCAGTTTTTCGGAGTTTCAGTAGTTGAATACATAATTTTATCACTTTCATTTATTCTAAAATCTCATTTATCTTACATGCAACAGTTACCCAATGACTATATCAACATACAATGACTATGATCAAATTTCCCAAACCTAAACTCCTTATTTTTCCCAAATTCGAAAACCTTCACTTTCACCATGGATGCTTGGAAAAGAGATTCCATAACAAAGCATGTTTTAGTGGGTCCTTTAAAAAGGAGGGCTAGAACCGATAATGTGACATATTTATCCCGATTGCTTCACTCACCAGAAGAAATCGACTGGTTTCGAACCTACTACTAAAATAGAAAGTTGATCATTCATAAGTATAATACTCTTGATTTTTTTCTCAGCTTTTAAGTTTTCTGAGTTACTTAAGGTCCAACATTTAGAAGTTATCATTGGTTATAACAGCCCCATCTATCCTAATTTAACAAGGGTATTTTACTGCAATCTTAAAAAGGTGGGGACTAAGTTAGTGTCTCAAGTAAAAGGCAAACAAATTGAGTTGGAAACTCAAACCGTTGGAGAAATTTTGCAGCTACCATTTGAGGGTCAAAAACTTTGGCCCGACAATTTGTGTGAATGGATAAATATTATCAAATATGATGCTTATGTTTTATTGTGTTGGTTTGACAAAGACAACATGGAACATAAATGGACACAAGTTGGTTCCAAATTTGCTAAGCAACGGTATGGAGTTGGAAACCTAACCGTTAACTACAACATATTGCATTATTTTCTAGGCTACATTATGGTTCCTAAGCTTGGCAATTTCTCTCAAATATCTGAATTTGAGCTTCATATCATATTTTCATGATAGAAGGATGTGATCTCAACTGGTCTTACTTTGTCTGCTCTGTACTATTTACTTTTAAAGATGCTATTGGTTTATCTTATGCAAATGAGGTTATCAGAATCTTGGATTATTTTAAGGTGGATTTTTTCGGAGTAGTTATGTATAAATCGTCCAAAGACAATTTGCTCGATTTGAATGTGCTTCCGAGTATGAAGATATTGTGGAACGAACAGCTTCTGGTCTATGTCCATAAAGGTGATCTTGGCCAAATATCTACTGTTGTCCAAGATGACAAAGACGTTGACGAAATAACATCTGATGATGATCACGTTTAAAACCGCAGGGTCATGGACAAACTCAACTCTCTATAAACCTTCATCACTTCACAATTTCAGAATATGCACACCTCCATCAACAACCGATTTCAAATCATATAGACCACAATTGTCCAAAACCATGAAACTTTGTTGCATGAACTCAATGGGTTGTCCGACAAAATTGGCCACCTTACCTCCCATCGAATGTTGATATGTAGTTTGCTGTTGAAATTGAATTTGTTGTAGTTTTCTTTGTCTTTAGATGTTTTATGGTGTTTTTTATTGTAACTTTATAACAATAGTTTTGTATCGTGATGTAAACCTTGAACATGTTTTAATTTCAATTATGTGGTATTTTTATTTCTCTACTTTGTATGATGTTTTTATTCCCTATATTTCTTTTATGTTTGGTATTTTGTTCGTTGTTTTTCCTTCTTTTTGAACATGCTAAAAGAGAGACAAAATTTGTATGTTGTTGCTGTTAAAGGATTTGTAGGTCTCCAAAAAATTTCAAAAGATGACGGCATGAACTCAAGCTCAAATGGGGAGTAACAATATATTAAAGGGGAGAAAGATTAAAACGATTAAACACTTTGAAGTTTCAACAACAAAAAGGTTTTGTCATTATCAAAAAGGGGGATAATGTAAAATACTTATGTTTTTTATGAAGACAAAGATCAAGAAAAGTGATCAAGTTGCAAGTTCAAAAAGAAGTCAACAATCAAAGTCAACTATAGTCAATATGCTAGAAGTTTTATAATGTAAGGTACATGATGTAATATAATATTAATATATTTCAAATGCACATGAGAATCTTTCATTTTAACATATGCATCTAAACAATTTTCAAAGTGTCAAAATGTATGAACAATGTTTGAAAATAATATTTTTGATAAACTTCAATGTTGTATTCGACTACAACATGTTGTATTCGACTACAACATGTTGTATTCGACTACAACATGTTGTAGTCGAATATAGACTCAAGTTAGTAGCTAAAACTGAAAATTTGTATTCGACAACGAGATAGTGTATTCGAATACAATTGCTAAATAAGTAGCTAAAAATAGACTTGTGTATTCGAATATGAGATAGTGTTTTCGAATACAAATTTTAAAATTCAAATAAAATTGAACATTACAAAGAGGTGTATTCAACTATACTCCTGTTGTAGTCGAATGCAACAGCAAAACAATGTAATTTTTCAGTTCAGATTCAACCTGAACCATTGTACATGTTCATCAAACTTCTCAGAATGATTGTCATTGATCTGAAGTGATGTCTAAGGAGTATAAATACTTCATAGCTTCATATTTAACGAATCACTCTTTTTCAATATCTTAACATCAATCTTAGAACAACTTTGAACAAGCTTTCTAAAGTTTTTTATTTATTGAAAGTCTCACTTTCATATTTCAAATATAGAATTTACATTATCATATCATTGAGAAACGTTCTTTATGTACTTAAAATTATATTAGAATGTTATCATTGTACTCTACAAACCAGAAAATTTATATACCTCTAATTCACCCCTCTCTTAGGTGTCCCTCAGTACTAACATAAATCGTCTTGCTTTGTTGGAGAACATTATGATTTCTAGAAAATACGCACAAAGGCATATCTTGAGGCACAAGAAGATGATATTTGGAATGCAGTAGAAAATTACCCCTATGTTCCAAAGACAGTCATCAACAATGAAGAGGAAATAAAGATAAAGCCTCATGGATTGATGTTGACAAAAGGAAAATGTATTTTTTTTTACAAAAAGGCCAAAAACATGTTACAATCGGCACTTAGAATGGACGAGTTCTTCTGCGTGTTTCATTGCAAAACTCCCAAAGAAATATCGAATACTCTTGAAGTAACCCATGAAAGAATAATTGAGGTAAAACATTTTAAATTTAATACTTCATCTCAAGAATATGAACTATTTTGTATGCAGCCCGAAGAACCTATTCTGGACTTGCATGAAAGATTTTATTTGATCAACCACTTGATGACGTTTGGCAAGATCTTCACTAATGATGATTTAAAACTTTAAGTTCTAAGATCATTAACAAGGGCATGTCAATCTAAAGTAACAACAATTTCTGAAAAGAAAAGTCTGTCACAAATGTCTTTTTTTGTGCTTTTTGGAAAACTTCAAGAACATGAGATTGAACTTGAAAGACTAGAAAAGAAGTCAAAGAGCCTTGAAAACGGAGTCACGAGAACAAATATATGACAAGAACTCAGATGGAGATGAAAACATCACCTTCCTAGTAAAGAAATTTGGTAAGTTCCTTTAAAACAATAAAATTTTAAGAAAAAGAAAACTTTCAGAAAAAAGGATATCTCCATACTACAAATCAAAACTTCACTAATTTTGAGTGTGGAAAGCAAGGATACATAAAAGCAGAATGTCCAAATATTGTCAAGAAAAATGCTCTCAAAAAGAAAGAATTCAAAAAGGCCGATATAGCATGAGAGGACAATGAAGTCAGATCATCCATAGATTCAAAAAGTGACGAATGTGCAAACGTTGCTTTATTGACATCACACCAATCCTACAAAGAAGAAGAGGTTAGTAACAAAGATTCTTCTGATAATAATGAATTATTTATTGTGTGTAATGATGTTCAAGATTCAATAAAAGAGTTATTTATGGAATGTAAAATTATGTGCAAAACAGTGTCAGCTCAAAAGAAACAAATTTCTTCTCATAAAGAGAAAATTGACTATATGGAAAAAGACTTTGAAAAATTAAAACAAAACTATTCATGTAATAAGTGATTCTCTTTCTTTTAAAATTGTTCAACTAAGTAGAGTCATTGAAAGATATAAAAAAGGAAAAATTGGATTGAAAAATATTCTTAATATGCAAAGATATTCCAATGACAAGAGTGACATTGGTTATTCAAAATTTGATAAACCAAGTATTAATAAAACCATCTTTGTTAAGGCAAGTGATCAATTCAACGAAAGAGAAAGTTATAGTTGTACAAAATGATCATCATCATTCTAAGAAGAATTATGTTCAAAATAAATCTCATATGCCTAAATATAGAAGTAAATTTATTCCTACATGTTTTTATTATGGTCTAAATGGCCACACACCTAATGCTTGTCACTTTGAGAATTTTGGGGTTCCGAAATGGGCTTTATGTGTGGGTCAAGAAATGTACTAATACTCAAGGATCCAAAGCACTTTGGGTACCTAACAAACTATGATGTTTTGTAGGAATACATAAAAGGTACATCTAATATGTGGTACTTAGATAGTGGATGTTCAAAACACATGATCGGTGACAAAACAAAAGTTTCAACACTTACTCTTGAATCAAAAGGCTATATGATCTATGGAGATAACAACAAGGGTAAAATTTTGGGCATTGGAAAAGTTGGTACAACACCATCTCTTTCAATTGAAGATGTTTTATATGTTGATGAATTAAAACACAATATTATTAGCATTAGCTAGCTTCGTGACAAGGGCTACAAAATATATTTCAATAAAGATGAATGCATTATCTGAAATGAGGTATTAAATGAAATTTAGTTTGTTGGTAAGCGTTTTAAAAATATTTTTATAATTAAATCTTGATGATTTATCCTTGAGAATAAAATGTCTTATGGTAAGTGACAACAATGATGCATGGTTATAGCATAAAAGATTTGCACATATTCATATGGATCATTTAAACAAGTTAGTCAAGCATAAACTTGTTGTAGGCTTACCAAAGATGAAATTCATTAAGGACAAATTATGTGATACTTGTCAAAATGGTAAGTAAACTAGGTTTCCTTCAAACCCAAAAATATTTTATCAACTTCAAGATCACTTCAATTGATACATATGGACTTGTTTGATCCATTAAAAACTAAAAATCTTGGTAGAAATTCATATGGATTAGTAATTGTTGATTATTTCTCAAGGTTCACTCGGACCTTATGTTTTGCAAATAAAAATGAAGTATTTAAAGCATTTAAAAATTATGTCAAACTAGTCCAAAATGAACAAGCAACAAAAATTGTATTAATAAGAAGTGATCATGGAAGAAAATTTCATAATGTTTCTTTTGTAGAATATTATGAAGAAAAGGGAATCTTCCATTACTTTTCTGCACCAAGAACACCTCAATAAAATGGAGTTGTTGAGAGAAAGAATAGATTATTGGTAGAACTTGCAAGGACCATGTTAAGCGACTCAAGTTTACCTAAATACTTTTGGGCATACGCTGTAATCTAGCTTGTTATGTATCCAACAGGGTAATGATTCGGCCAATCCTAAAGAAGACTCCATATGAACTGTATAAAGGTAGAAAGCCAAAAATCTTCCACTTTCACATATTTGGGAGTAAATGCTTTATGTTGAATAATGGTAAGGAAAATCTTAAAAAATTCACGAGAAAACCGATGAAGGTATCTTTATTGGTTATTCTTTGTTTAATAAAACTTTTAGAATTTTTAATAAAATAACTTTGTTAGTAGAAGAAACCATGCATGTATCATTTGAGTGTAAAAAAACAAATTTTTAATTGTTGAAAATAAAATTTTATTTTATGTTCAGTAAAGTATTTATTAAAAATATAAATATGAGTGATAGTTAATTTGTTTGCAAAAAAAATTAAAAAAAAAAATACAATTTAATATTATAAAAGGATCTTATTGTTCATACAATCCCTCTTATATAGTGGGGTTCAAAGTTTGCGGTTGCTTCACGACCAAAAAAAAAACCGCAAACTTCTCGAATAAAAAAGAAAAGAAAAAGAGGTATGAAATTGACAAGTTATAAAAGAAAAAGAGGTGTGAACTCCATGAATCGGTAAAAGCAAGGACTGGAGTCTTTTAATTGAATTTCGATTATTCTGAGATGGTTTAAAAGCAGGTGGATAAGGAATGGCAGAAGGGCTTTAAGAGGCAGACTTTGTCAATCATGAAGCAACAACATGAACTTCCAATGGAGGTAACTCAACTTAAAGAATGATCACAAGAAACTTCAATGGTGTCAAGAGGCAACCACTAGTTCATTCCAAATGAACATAGCTAGAGGGAAAGTTATCTTCACTCGATAAACCTTCTAATGTAGCAGTCAGTTGTTTTCTAGTCTAGTCTCAATGATCTTTCTGAAAAAGACAGAAGATCTCAACAATATGTCGAAAAGCACTAAAGTTTTGAGTGGCCGAATGAATTTCATGCTCCATTTTATACCTAATCTAGGTTGTGTTAAAAGAAATAACATTGTCCCACTAATTGGAGACTTCATCAAGATCCAAACTCTGAGCATTCATATTCCTAATCTTGTTAATTTTAACAGTGAAATATGTGATGAATGAGTCATGTTTTGGGAATTCATAGAGTAAAAAGGGAATAAATAGGATAAGTCTCGGGGTAAGGAAGTATCATGTTAAAATTGAGGTTGGTTGATTTAGAGGCATGTTAGTCATTTAAGGATGTTTTTGAGACTAAATGATTTACAACTTGAGTTTCTATCTCAATCGTTGTGTGGATAACATCCATAAGCATAGGTGAGTGGGGGTCAAATGTAGGTATAGAAGAGATATGTGAGGTTTGACTGGTTGTTTGTGGATGGTTAATGTGGAAAGTTGATGGTTTGGAGGTTGAAAATTCAATATTAAAGGGATAAAGATTTAATATATATACCTTTAAGGTACCAAAGTTTTCTAACATGATTGCCTCAAACATCTCATCTGAGGTGCCTATATATGAATTAGAGTTGGAGAAAATAGTAAAGTTATGTGAGGTTGTTTTGTTTGAGGATGTAGATTGAGGTGGAGGTTTAGCTTGTTCAGGTTCAACCATGTCATTATCATTATCCCTAATAATATTAGCAAATGAATTAATAGCCTCACAAGTGGAATTTACCTTTTGTCTGTTCGTCGAGATAAGGTTTGCTTCTTCCTCATTGGAGTTTACATCATCTTCTTCTTCCATTATCACATTAATTACCTTGCATGCTATTTCTCTTTTCTTCTAAAACTCTTGAGATGCTCTTGGCAGAGGCAAGCAGACTGGAGACATCTCTTGACCAGAGTGGTACATCTTTAGATACTTCTGAATGACCTCTTTAGTATCTTCCTCAAAGGTTGGTGCGTACGAATCTCCAACCAAGAAATGAATGTCTTAAGATCCACTAGATTGTCCTGGGAGTCTCTTGACTTCAGTTCCTGGCTTTATGATGTCATTAGTAGCAAAGGGGCTCATTCTGGTGACACTATGGATGTTGAACATTGGTGTATAGAAGGATATTGTTAGTACAGAGGTGCATCTAAGATGATATGAATTAGGTGTTTAAAAATTTTCTGGCTTTTAGAGATTTAGTGGATTAATTTTCTGTTTAGGATCAGTGTATAGAAAAACTTGTAGATGATAGAAAAATAAAGAACATAGCAATTTATGTTGGTTCCCCTTTCAAACCAATGGTACATTCATTTCTCTTACACACCACAAGAGATTTTCCAGTATTGTTTAGAATAAGTACAAATCTAACTCTAAGACTTCTGTTACAAACTTCTAACAATATGCCTAAAATAGCACACCACTATCATATTTTACAACACTTGAGGAAAGTACACAAGTTTTCTCAATTTAGACAATAACTTGAATGATTTTACAACAATGATTTTGACTGAAATCAATAGAATATAACATTTGATGTTTTCTTGTACAATGATAATTGTCTAATACAATTTTGAGTACAACATAGAATTTTTCTAAATGATATGACAATATAAAACATCTACTTGAAATATGAAAGTATGACTTTGAATAATTTACGAAGTATTTCAAAAAGTTGTTCTAAGATTCTTTTTAAGGTTCTTAAGTTAAATCTGAAACTAGGAAATATTTATACTCCTAAGACATCACTTTAGATCAATGGCAATCTTATTTAGGTGAAAATTGAAAGTAGTCCCCCTATTTTGTTTGTCCCCAGTTTTAGTTCCCAAACAGAATTTGAGGTCAAATCATGATGAGTTGTCATTTTTTAATGACGTGTCAATAAATAGGTGACGTGGCAGACGCTTACGTGGAATAAATTTATTATTATATTATATCTGATTAAAAAATATAATTTTTATTTTCAAAAATCATTTTAATAATTGTGAAATATTTTTAAAAATATATTTAAATTGTTAAAATTAAATTAAATTAAAATTAAATTGAAGAACCCTAAGCAGAACCCTCCTCCTCAAGTTCATCCCTCCCTTTCACCCTTCACTTCAATCACAAAACCCCATCATCATTCCTCTTAATCAACAACAACAACCCTTTTCAAAAAACCCAATGAATAATCCCAATGAACAATAGGTAAAATTGAAAGCCAAACCTTCATAGGATATTTATCGCCAAGGAAAGAAGAGAATATGACAGAAAAAACTGGTTCTGCAGATTTGATAACATGTGTGAATGAAACAACAATTTTTGAGAATGAAACACAAGCTGAAATGCGACCTATTGTGTGAAACAAAGTAGGTCCAAGTAGAGCAAGAATGAAAGATTTTGAGATTTTTGGAAAAGGTTGAAGCTTTAAAGACCAAAGAGCAAGCATCCAAATGGAACCAACAAAGAGCTGAAAAGATGCAAGAAGCGATGGGAAAGGGAAAAAGTTCAAAACTTTCTTGTTGTAAATGTTGAAAACAATGTTTTGAAAGTACCAAAATCCAAAAACTAAAGCAAGTTTGAGATTTATGCTTTGGGGATTAGTAATGGGTGCTGAACTTTCTCCTTCAGGGATGTAATTTGGGATTATTCATTGGGTTTTTTGAAAAGGGTTGTTGTTGTTGATTAAGAGGAATGATGATGGGTTTTGTGATTGAAGTGAAGGGTGAAAGGGAGGGATGAACTTGGGGAGGAGGGTTCTGCTTAGGGTTCTTCAATTTAATTTTAATTTAATTTTAACAATTTAATTATATTTTTAAAAATATTTCACAATTATTAAAATGATTTTTGAAAATAAAAATTATATTTTTTAATTAGAAATAATATAATAATAAGTTTATTCCCCGTAAGCGTCTGCCACGTCACCTATTTATTGACACGTCATTAAAAAAAATGACTACTCATTATGATTTGACCTCAAATTCTGTTTTGGTACTAAAATTGGGATAAAACAAAATAGGGGGACTATTTTCAATTTTCACCTATAATAGGGGGACCAAAAGTGCAATTAAGCTTAAAATAAAGTTGTGTGTTGCAACTAACAGCTAAAATATATTATGAGATTTTGACCAAGGAATGTACAATTTTCATTGGTGTTTTTCCTTTTGAGATTGTCTCCAGCATAGTCAGCATCACAAAAACCTATTAACCTGTATTCAAGGATGACGTATAACACAAACCCAAATTAGTAGTGTGCCTTACATATCTAAAGATTCTTTTAACAACAGTTAAATTGGATTTCGTTAAGGTCAAACTGAAATCTTGCACATACACAGGAAACATAATATAAGGTTTAAAGGTAGTTAAGTAGATATGAGAGTCAATCATCCCTCGGTATTCCTTTTCATCCACCTTTTTTCTATCAATTTTGTTCTTATCAAGAGAATATGTTGGATGTATAGGTGTAAGCATGAGTTTGCATTCATCCAAATTAAACTTCTTAAAAAGTTCTCTTATAATTTGGTATGATAAATGAATACTCCTTTTGAGCAATGATTAATTTGAATTTCAAGAAAGAATTTTAGTTGTCTCATCATGCTCCTCTCAAATTCATTATGTATCATCATAAAAAACTATTGACATAACTTACCATTAATTGAACAAAAAATTATATCATCAACATATAAATGGGCAATGAGAACATGGTATGGAAAATAATTATCCTCAAAGATAGAGAATTGTTTAATATACACTTCTTTATTTATATAATTGTTTAAGAATGCACTTTTCACATTCATTTGATATAAAATAATTTTATTAAAAACTGTAAATGAAAGTAAAATCTTGATTGCTTCTAATATTTTTACAAGGCAAAAAGTTTAGTATAATCAAAACCTTCATACCAGCTACTTGAGCTACAAATCTAGCTTACCTTTCTCATTTAACTTGTTTTTAAAAACCCGTTTGGTTTTAATCGGCTTCTTTTCTTTGAATTTGAGTACAAGATCCCATACATCATTTCTCTTGAATTAATTTAGTTCTTATTGCATGATCGTAATCCATCCATCATATGATAAAACTTTGTACACTACTGTTGGCTCATTTTTAGACAAAAGTATGAACATTGATATTTCTTTAAAAGCACACTTGATCTTCATAGGTTCACTTAAATTTATTATGATAAGAGAGTCTCAACATGATGATTTTTATTTTCATCTAAGTTTAGGTTCCTAATGACTTTGACCTTTAGATGCTTCGTCATTACTTGTCCTTGTATTGTCAAGTACATCTTCTAGTTCTTTTAGAGAGAGACTTTGATGCTTCTTCTAATTTCTTTAGTTCTTATGATATATGTAAATCTGCAAAATCTTCATCGAGCTTTGACTTTTTATGGTTAAGTTTTTTGTCATCGAACTAGACTTGAATTGATTCCTTGACAATCGGTGTCTCTTTATCGTATACTTTATAAGTTGTAGGTCTTTTAAAGTATCCAAAAAAGTACACTTTTAATATCATGAATCAAATTTTCCAAGATTCTCTTTAAAGGGTTTTTCATACTTAACAGAATTACAGATACTTACCTCGGAGGTTTTTGAAAAATTATTCTTCAGAGTTAGATTTTTACTTTTTATGTTTTAAAAAGCTTTTTCAAGGGAATTGTACTTATATGGTTAAGATGAAACGAGTTTTATGAGATTTTTTAGTTTTGAGGAGATATTGTGTGATTCTTGTTCAAAAATTCATTTAACGTAATTATAGGTTCATTGCAAGATTGGTTAGATAGTAACTCAATTTCCTCATCAACAAATTCATTGTTATAATCAAAGCTAAAGCAAACATCTGCCATTAGAGTCGTGTTTGCGTGTTCTTCATCTTCATCAGAGGATTCATCTAAGTCATCCCATGTAGTCATCATATTTTTTTTCTTTACATTGAAGTCTTTTATTTCAATGTTTGCATTCTTAAGCTTAAGAGACTCTAGTTTAAAATGTCTTGGTTTGTTGCATTCATAGTTTTTTTTCTCTACTATTTGCAGATTGTCTAAAATCCTTTTTGGGAAATGATTTTTTCCTGTCGTTACACATGCACTAAATTTTTTTTATATGACTGATAGTTCTTCATTATCTGAGTCTTCACTCTTATTTTCTGATTGTTTTCCTTTAAGTCCTCATTATCTTGTAGAACCTTGGAATTTGTTTTGCTTTCTTCTACTCTTGCAACCCTCTTTAGAGAAGAACAACACAACAACATCACAAGGTTTCGTTTATCCCTAATTTCATATTTTAATTCTTTCTGCAGTACTCACAATTTGAGAAGAGAATGGCATGAGGTTGTGTTCGCGTTTGGCTTCTATTGTGCTCATGTTGATTCATCTTTGCCCTAATTGGCTTCTGTTGTTTTCATGTTGATTTTTATTTTTATTTTTTTAGAAGACAATGAATTAATGTTGTATTCATGTGAATCCTTTATGTGTTGATATTGTATTCATGATGATTTTTTATTTATGCATTTGATACAACTGTTTTAATGTTAAAATTGTGTAGTAATTAACTAATCCCATAGATTGTATAATAATTGACTGCATATTACTCAAATAAACTTATAAAATTTGCGGGAACCATTGGTACCTCGCAAGTCCCCCTTCTCCCTTCGCCCTTGCTTTTTATTCATAAGTATACTTTAAGGCAACATCAAAACCATATATATTTTATCAAATATATATACTCTCTGTGTCTTTAAATAGAAACACCTATTACACATTTCGCTTTTATTAAGAGAAATTTGTAATGTAATTAATATATTTCATATGAAAATATGATTAAATTGTCCTTTGTATATAAATGTATTCAATATTGATTTTTTATCTTTAAAGATAAATTAATAGTATTAATTAGGATTATATTTATAAAATAAATAAATAAATGTATGTATGTAATAAATTTTAAGAGACACTATTTTATTAGTAGTATATTTAATAACACATTGTTTTCAAACTATATTTGACAGTCCTTTAACTTCTGTGACAATATCAAATTAGTCTTTTAATTTTTTGGTATGAAGTTAATCTTTTATATTTGGAAAAGTTATATTGTTGGATAATTTTTTTTGTTCTAACTTAATATCAATCATTTTACGTTAAAAATATCTATAATTCTATTATAAATTTTGTTATCCAACATATCATGAACAACATAATAAATTTTCACATAATTTAATCAATTGAATTAAGAGAATTTTGAGTTTCATTTCTCGTTTAATTATTTTTCTAAAAGTTGATTTGAGGGTAATGTTTATTGAAATCAAAACCTCTTAAAAATTGCATAAGTTTATTAAACAAATTAAAAGAATTTTATATTTTAATTTAGTTGATTTAAAATTAAGATCAACAATTACAAATATAAATAGCTAATTTATCTACTAAAAAAAGATAAAAGATTATATTGATACAAAAAATATAAATAATTAATATATTATTTTGTGTAACTTAAAGGATGCAATAAGTATTTTGCATTTTCTTTAAATAGGTGTTTATAATTAAAGGGAGAAAGAGTACTTCAAAGTGAGTCATTTTTTTGCGGGAAGAAGTGTGCTCATAAAAGATTGTTGCTTTAGCCATTCCTACCTATGTTGGAAGTTTCTTAATATTAATGAGTTTGTTTGAGTAAAACAAACCTTGGAGTGTACAATAACGTTGGATTTTTTTATAAAAAAAAAAAAAAATGAATAATATTGCAGTTGTAATTCGGAAAGGGGCAATTTATTCTTACTCTAAACTATATTATAGTTAAAACTTAATGGAGAGGAAAATCTAACTTCCTGCTTTTGTCAATAAATTTAATCTAACTTTTTGCTATGTGTAGTTAAAAAATAAATAAAAGATTATTTGCTATATGTGCACATTGTCAACTATTATCATTATATTTATATAATCTTTTCAACATACCATTTGAAAGTTAACTCTTGTTTCATATAATATAAAGCCCCTCTAATTGATTTTAGAGGAATATTATTAAAATACAAAATTTAATTTAAATATTATTATGTTCTAAAATTTAATATAAAATTTGACACAAAATTCTTTAATTGATTTTAACTTAATATTATATAGTATGATATATTTATGTCTTATTCTATAATAAATTTTGTATTTCAAAAATATTATTCTTTAAAATCATCAGAAAATCAACAATAGGGGGCAAGCAGACATTGGTATATAAATAGTGGAACTTGGATCCCCTATGTTAATTATTATTAACTCCAAAAGTTGAAACTATTAAACATTATGGGACAAATAGGGTCAGCATGTTAAATTCCTCCCAAAGTCCAAACACTTGCAGAATCAAACAAATAATTTTGCTGGAAAAGTTAATTATAAAGGAATAAAAAAACAATAAAATTCAAAATGTGTGGATCAGAATCTATGACGATCTACCAAGTTGATCTCAACCTTTTCACTCTATTCTATTTTTTTTTCTTTTGTTCAATTAAAGAATTTCCGTTAACATGTCAGGTATAGTTCTGAACTTGGTTTGACTATTTGAAATATTCCCGAAGAAAAAAATTTCCATAGTGATTAACATTTTTTATCTTTAAATTTAATTGTATTTTTTTTTTAACAGATCTAGCGTCGGTGTATTGGTAAATGTTATCTCGAAAACGCGTTTGCGGTTGAACTTTGAGCTTATTTTCTCTTGTATGATAAATAAATAAATAAATAGTATCAATAAAGAAAGAAAACATTTTTCAAAAAAAAACAATTGCAAAGACATCAAAACCAAATGGATGAGAAGAGTTTGCATTAGAAAGACACGACATAAGTTATGATGAATGTTGTCGTAAGCATTATTAATTGCGCGTTTGTGTCGGTGAGCATGTAGCACACACCCCAGTACTCAATCAAAATATTACAATCATAAATATTGATTAATGTTGAAAGATGATTAATGCAAAGAGAGCTTAATCAAAAGAAATATTAGGTGATGATGGAGGTGTGTGTGTAAATAAGATGTGCAAGAATGAAAATAAAAATATATAAGTTAAATCATAATTGAAAGTTTGTCTAAGATCTAATGCCACAACAATGAAACACAAGGCAATATATCATTTCCCAACCTTCACTACAAACTTTTGAATAATAGAAACCCAAACAAATATATGAAGCGGATTAATTAGAAACCTATTCAAAAAATATTTTTGTTAATTTCTAATGTGACCATATCTACACAAGTTCTAAAATGTCATCGATCAATATTGTTTTCTGCACACACAAAATAGCTTAATTACGTGATTTCCGAATTGTCCTAATAGCTACAAACCAAATTGTCACAATTTTGGATTCAAAGATTATCCCCCTTATAATATTATGGTAAAACACTCCAAATGTATACTTCCTTCGTTTATAATTATTATTTTATTTAAATTTTATCATAATTAATTTACATAAATTTAAACAAAACAGTTAATTTAACACTATCGACAATTATCATTTAAATTAAGATTTAAGTACATTGTTTTTAATTATTTAACAATTACTAACAAAAAATATTAGTGAATATCATAAACTCAAAAATAGAGGTGATTTACCGACACCTCAAAATCACAACTTCCAATGCAATATTGATCCTCCACTTCACCCCAATGACCCCTTCGCCTAAGCAAGTTCTCTCGTTGGATGATATACTATTGTCAATTAATTGTCATTCAATTGAAATAATTATCTTCTTCATATTCATTCCATTGAAATAGTTCTCTTCTCCATTAATTGAAATATTTTATTGTTGATTCAGGTACTAATTGTTTATACTTGTGCATTATGTATATATAATTAGTATTTGTGTAATATTTTTATAGTGTATTTTGGTAATATCTTTCTGTTGTACACATCTTTTATATATATATATATAGAGAGAGAGGTTTGTCGACATCTTGTATGTAGTTTTGACCTGACTGTATTTGTACGTTTGATGTTACGTTTCTGTTATAGGGAGAAATGTAAAAATAGTAATTCTTTTAAAAAAAAATAGAAATTTTATATCGGTTATGACAATAATGAATATAAAAATGGAGAATTTACATGGATTATGAGCGCAAATGATCCAAACAGCTAACAACATATTCTATATGTGTGATCACTAGCTAGCTTAACTAAGATTAATTAAGTGTTATTAAAAATACTAAGGTATGAGAATAAAACCTACATATATCGGCAAAATATAAAATAAGAAAATTCATATAATCTAAATAATAGTTAGCTCTATGGTTCATAAGTGAAGAATGTGTTTTGTCATACAGATTTGTTTCGCCAATAGATCAATAAATATATCCACTATTGTATTTGATTAATTTTTTTGTTTTTATTTGCAGAAGTATATTAAATATATTTTATGAAGAGAAAATTTTAAATTTTATTCATTGATCTATACACAATACTAAATTGTGATTGAAAAACATA
>JBBPBT010001034.1:129416-142002 GCA_037974875.1 Cicer bijugum
GAGTTGAATTTTCAAAAAATTTAGATAAAAAGACTTTGAAATGCTAAATTTATATTTGATTTTAAAAAAATAATTGAAAGAATAACATAATAAATATATATAATATTATATTATTATTTTAATTCTTTAAAATTTTAAATATATATTAAAATATAAATTTAACCCTTTAATATTTTTCTCTCTAAAATACTTTAAAAATTAATGGCATACACACTCTAAATTAATTGACATATAATGTTTTTACACCGACTAATATAAACATCCATTTATTATATGTTTAGTAAATATAATAGAATGTTAAAAACAATAAACATATCCGAAAATTTATACTTTTTTAACATTTAGATGGAAAACAAATTCACCAATTTATTTATTTATATAAGAATCGGATGTAGTAATTAGAAAAGAGAGTAAATTACGGATTGGAAAGTCTTAAATATATTTAGCAGAATCCAGAAAAGTCAAGAGATGGTAGTTTCCGTACTTACCATAACATTCCATTCCACACAAACACATGTTGCATCTACAAATCCAATCTTCAGATTTTGTCTTCTCATTATGCCACATGTCTTTATTTTATCACAACTATTGACTTGATTTGTTGCACATCCACTCTGTCTTTGAAATGTTTATTTAATTAGATAAATAGAACCACAAGCATCAAATTATAAATTATTATTAGATATTAGAAATTATAGACCCACTCTGCTATTAATTTTGATTTTAGAAATTATTATTATTTTGTAATTATATTGTGCAATGTTTTTCCTTTACCACTTTTGATTTGTAACGAAAGTTATTTTGTTTATATTTTTATATAATTAAAATGTATTAATAAGAGTAAGATAATCTAACGTTCTAAAATATTATATTTTAAATATACAATAATAACAATCATTCAAGAACTTAAAATTGAATTTCATACAATTCTGATTTTTATAGAGTTAAATTATTGCATAAATATTTTTTTTCAAAAACTACATCTATGAAAATCAGGATTTATGAAATATAATTTTAAATTTTGAAAATAATTTATTTTCTATTTTATTTGTTGAATTTTCAATTTTATAATTATTTAAATATTTATTCTTTAAAATGTTGTTTTGTTTTGTGTTTTTAAATGATTAGTATTATTGTATAATAATGAGATCCTCTAATGTGAATGTGAATGAATATTCGGTTAGATTATGGCTATACAAAATTAGAAAGGCAAGATTTTAACTAAATAAAAGTGAATGGTGGGGATCATGCAACATATGAGGAAACTTTACACCGGATGAAATATTTTTTCATTATAACGACCTTTGTAAAATCTCCAACTGCACCATCAAATATCACTTTATTTCTCATGCACCATATATGCCACTTTGTTGCAAGCCACATGATGCTTTTCACCTTGTTTGCACTACGTAAAAAATTATTTTACAACACTTTTTTTAAGTTATTTATAGCGTTTTTTCAAAAAATTAAGCGTTGTAGTATCCAACACTGTAAAAAGATACAACAGCGCTCTTTAAAATAAAAAAGCGCTATAAACCTCTTCTAAAAACGCGTTGCTTGTTGTATTAGTTTTGCAGCGCTTTTAAAAAAAAATATTGTAATAGGTGTATTCCTTTACTTCAATTAGATCTATTTCTGAGATTATATCAACAATCCCCTCATAAATTGCAATATACAATATCTGCAGTTCATGTTGTTAGTTTGACGAGATCACTATAAAATAAAACATATAAGTCAATAAATATTTGTGCATTGATTGTTAATGAAATTTTAAAGGGATATATTTCAAATCTTTATTGGAATCCATGTGATTTATTTGATTTTTGTTTCGACACTGTAGCACCCATTTAAGCTCGGAAAACTTGTAAAGTACTATCAAATAAATGTAATTATTAGCATTAACAAACACATTATATATATATATATATATATAAGAAATAAATGAATACAATAACTGAAGAGTGCGAAGAAATATGTAGGGTTCATAGGGTTACAGTTTCGTTTAAGAAGGAACGACGAGAATGTGCAGAAATACGAACGGTTCGTAGGACAGAGTAGGGTTCGCAATGAGAAGAGTACGTAATAATTTTCGTAGAGATAGTAACAAATATGGAGATGATTTGCAATGGAGATGGTTAACAATATTGTTCGTAGGGACAGTAGGGTTCGCAATGAGAAGGATAATGAAGAGGAGAAGGACACTGAAGCGTAGTGAAGTTTATGTAATAAAGAGGAAACTGAAGCGATTTACTGTTATATATAAAATTCTATTACAGCGCTTTTTTAAAGAACGATGTAAAAGACCTCCTTATTTTATTTTTTAAAAGCCTATTACAGCGTTTTTTTAAAGAGCGTTGTAAAATACCTCCTTATTTTATTTTTTAAAAGCCTATTACAGCGTTTTTTTACAGGCCGTTTAAAGTGCTTGTCCAAAAAGCACTGTAAAATACCTTCTTATTTTTTTTTTAAAAGCCTTTTACAGCGCTTTTCCAAAAAGCGCTCTAATAGGTCCTTTAATTATGTGAAAACGCAAGTCTTTTACAACGTTTTTTTTACAGTGCTTGTCAAAAAAGTACTGTTGTATCCTCCGTTATTTTTAAAATATCATACAACAACGTTTATATTTAATAAGCGCTATAAAAGACGCACTATAAAATGTCATTTTTTGCATAGTGTTGTTTTAACGTTTTTGAGCAATTTGTTGCTCCATATATACTAATTACAAGATTAAGTGTAATTAAACCTTAACCAATTAATTATTCACCGTTAAAAAATTAACAGTGTATGGCATTAAGAACTAAAACAAAAAGTTTTACATTTTGTAAAGATTTAAAAGAAAATTTTTATTTTATAAAACTAAAATTAAATTTCTTAAATTTTATAAAGATTAATTACATTTTTTAAGTCCTTATTCTTACCCACAAATGTGATTAATATAAGAACATTATTAAAGCTACCCCATTTTGCACACAAACTTTCATAATTGAAACATAAAGTTTTGATAAAAAAGAAAAAGCAAATCAGAGAATATTCAATTAAACCATGCATTGCACACTAGAAGACAAAATGGTTAGTTGATTTTTAAAATTAAAACCATCTTAGACTCTAAATTTTATATATAAAAATTAACATTTGAGGAACTAAAATCGTGGATTATATATAGCTAGATACGTTCAACTCTTCTAGATATTGTGTTGTATTGGGTTGGTACGTAGTTCACGTATAGTTTCCCACATATATATATTCATCCTCATCCATATTGAAGATGTGATAGTTGACTCCAATATTCTATGCTATCCGTGCTTCTCATGTATGGAAACCACATAAGACGCAAAAATGTGCTTATAATTAAATAACAACAAAGGAATTTAAATATATAAAATTTATATTGAGAGGTATATTGTAAATTGTGTATCTAATTTTTAATATGTTAAAATTTATATTTTTTAAAGTAAAATTTCTATTTTTGTATTTTTAATGAATGTCTTTAGTAGGGATGACAATCTTCGGGTGTCTATTCGAATCTATTTTGGATGAAAAAAATCTGCTTTAATTGAAGATAGATTTTACTGAAATTAAAATTTGGAGGCAAAAACGGTTTGCGGATATTAATATTTATATTTTTTAATATTAAAAATTATAATCTTATCCCTATTAAAATGTAAGTAAACTCTACTAATAATTGTCACAGACTCTAGCCATGATTCAATCTCATGTTCTTCCGAAGGATATCCATTATTAACTAAAATTCATTAATTACTTTAGCACAATCTATTAGTAATCAAAACCTTAATTTTATCAATCAGACTAATATCTTTTAGATATGGTAATATTCAATGGTCAATGACAATTTAAGATCGACTTTTTATCTTTTTTGGTATGTAAGACCTAGTTTGTTTAATTCATCAATAAATAGAAAAAAAAATATCTATTGATATTCGGTCATATAAACTATATATAATATTTGATGTGACCAATTTGATCACATGATGATAAATTATATGTAAAATCAAAAGGATATTGAATTTGATGATAATTTCTATAAATCTCTTATTCTAAATACAGAACCATCAAAATAACTATTTTGCAAATGAGAACACAACACAAACAATATCAGATGATGAAAATATGAATAAAACACAAAAGGAAAAAAAAAATATTGACACTTTATCCTCTTATTCATATAATAATTAGATAGTTAAACAAATTTTATTCATTTTATTTCAAGGACAATTTTAGCTTTTATCCATCCGTACAAATCAAATGTCCTTTCAAATTAAATGTAATTTTCCCACATTGTATTTCATAAAATTTACCCCATCTTGCTCACTCAAATATTGACTTAGAAGTTGGAGTGCTTACAATTTAGATTAAATATTGTGTTAACGGTAATTTCATGTTTAGAGGTTTTAATATTTATATGTTACTATTGCATTTATGTTATTTACTCTTTTGCATTCTATTAAAACTCTAGCCTCCTTTCTCTCCTTTTCCTTCTCTCTTTCTCATTTGTCAAGTTTTCAAAAGTTTGTGAAAGTTATCATAATTTTCTCTCTTTCCTCTTTTTTTTTTTACTATTAATCTTTACTTATACCGGTAACTAAACAAATCACTTCAACGAGAAAATTGTTGCATACAATGAACTACAATCTTTGTTGGGATCCACTCTAGATCAATTGTGTCTTATATGGAAATCGAGGATCTAAGCCAAACATTAAGGCTGACAAACCCATTAGCCCTTTAGCTACGACTGAGGGTTACTTTTTCAATATACCAAAAAGTCTCACAATGCATAGGAATCGATGCTAAGTTTAGTTGATAAACAACTCCATATTCCTCTACCCACTAAGATATCTTTTTACTAAGAACAAAATCGAGAAAATTTATGTACAAAACTCAAAACAAACATTACATTTGAAATGTGGATTAAAGTTAGAACATATACACATATATTTAGCATCTAACATTAAAGTTTTTAGATTAACTTTCATACACTTTGGTAGAAAAAAAGATTACACCATCACAATAGTCACAATTATATATATGATTTACAATTATAGTTGAAGTCTAACATTTTAACATTTTAAACGAAATAACAATAGTATGATTGATATATGCATTTAACACTTTTTTTGTCATATCATATCATGTGGGAATGTGATGTGGTACTACTGGTTATGAAGTATTATATTTCCCTTAAAAAGCATGCGTTGCCAAATGGGTCAGGGTCCATTTCAATTCAAGTGTCTTCAATTGGATCTATATATGTCATAGCCCTCTTTTCACATTCTAATAGGCCCACCAAAATCCCCGTTCACACATTCACAATCAGGCTTACATTTAATGCATTGTTTCTTCCGAATTTAAAATCATACATACAATATTAATAATGTTCTTTTTCATTGAAAAAATAAATTATCAATGTTCTTCCATACCTAAAAATAATTGAATTGATATCGACATGTAAAAGAATGGAAGTATCAAAAGCATCAGAAGAAAATAACTGACCATATGACATGGGATTATTAATGAGAATGAAAGATGTGTATCAATATAGCATAGGCTGTCGCTTATTAATTATAGTAAGGTACACTATTTTAATTCAACATTAATGAACTTTCCTATGAATGACATCAAATATTGGAATTTGAAATTATTGAGATTTAAGTAAGCACTAATCGAAATGGAGAGTAGCCTAATCTAAACCAAATATAAAATCACTACAAAAGGGCATCTCTTGCACGCAACAAATTGAAAACCGCATGTGATAACAAAAATAGTGGTTGATATATAAATGAATTTGATTTCTAACATATATGGTGTAAAGATTTTTTATTCGTCCATTCAGTTCATACTAATACTAAATAGATATATGCTGACACATTTTAAAAATTAATATTAATATGAAAAAATGTCATCATAATGTGAAAACAAAAGCAGAAAAAAATGAAGCATATTAGGAGGAATTAAAACGCGCAATACATCACTTATTTATTAGTTAGGCTTGTTCACCGTTAAACTCTTTAAATATGTATTTAGAATCACAAAAGATTGATTAAGTTTGATAAATTGTCAACAACAAAAAAATTAATAAATTGTGTCTACATCTCTTAGAACAAAGTATTTGATATTGATAATTTAGTAAAGATTTACAAATATATATATTTTAGAAGTAACTGAATTATTATTTTTATTTTTTAAAAATTAATTTATTTAATATTTTAAAAAATTTCACAGATACTCGTAAATATGTATTCTATAAAAATTAAGAATGTGCAACAATTTTTTTAGAAAATCAATAAATATATGCATAATTCATTTTTAGATGTTGTTACTTTTATTAAATTGAAAAAATTATTTTTTATTGAACGAAATTTATAAACTATGTTTTATTTTTATGAATGATTGTAATAAATGGAGATACATTTAAAAATATTTTTAGATTACTAGTTATTAAATAAAATTAATATTGATTTAAATTTTTTTAATGATATTTTTATTATACATTATAATTATATATTTATAAAAGTTTATTTATAAATATTCTCCATGTATATAATTTCAAAATTCATATCCTAAATTTATATCCGTTACGTATCTAGACTTTATAACTCTCCATTCCTCTTTGAGTATTGGCTATCAATAATTCTCAACTACATATTTGAATCGGTGAATTTAATGTGTTGGCTATTTGACAAAAATTGTACGATGAGATTGCATCCCTAGAAGAAGTTTCTTACGTGTCTCAAAGTCTGTCTCTTGTTCCTCTTTTTTTTTTGTTCTTGTCCTTTTTTCTGGTGGCATCTCTATCGTGAATACTGAATACTATCCAGATAGGAGTGTCTAAATCCTACAAACATTTCATAATAACTAATAGACCTTTAATTTGATATTTGGTGTTCAATTATTCTCAAAACTACATGGTTGCACACTTTTGCATATATATATATATATATATATATATACGCGTTCAAATTAATGTTCTCACCGTTAATTATTTTTGCAATGCAAATATATTAGAAAATTAAAGAGAAAAGAGGGTTGAAGTGCAAATCATGTGGTTTACACCTAATCATTGGAACTAATAATGAAAAAGTAAGGGAAAAAAGAAACGATTGTAAAACTGCATAAAGAATCTATAATTCAAAATGAATGATTTCGTGTGAACAAATCGACTATCAATTAATAATATTGAAATTTAATCTCCAACTTCCAAGTTTTCGGATTGCATAAGTAGAAAGTTTATTTATGATCTATCATACTAATAGCATAATTAATGCCAAAGAGGATCAAGATTCAAAGAACATAAAAAATATAAACCTAATCGGTTGCATTAGAGTTTAGTCCCTCTCTTCCTTGGATCAGTCCTTATTAAGAACATAAAAAGCATAATACTAACTGTTAATATAAAAGTCGAGAAAATAATAAATGAATAAATAAAAATATCTAATAATTATTTATTGAAAAGAAATATTTATTGAAAAAACAAATGATTTTAACAATGTAGAGTATATGTGACCACAAATGATTTTGACAAAAGAAATATTTATTGAAAAAACAACTTAATCAAAAGGACTACTAATATCAACCCTAAAAAAATCTAAATCATAATTATTTGGATAATTAGTAACAAGAAAATATATAATATTTTGAATTTGTAATATTGTGCCAATTGGGGGAAAATGTTTTAACACCATATATAAACGAACCCTAATCATAAAATAAATTGTTTGAATGGAGATTAGCAATATCAAGTTCGATGACATTGTTCATTTATACTATCAATTGATTTGAACCGTATATTCCTATTGTTAC
This sequence comes from Cicer bijugum, assembly GCA_037974875.1. NCBI lineage: Eukaryota > Viridiplantae > Streptophyta > Magnoliopsida > Fabales > Fabaceae > Cicer > Cicer bijugum. Next base: position 137,232 of record JBBPBT010001034.1, read on the forward strand.
TAGCACTGGTGTAAGAAGTTGATTCTAAATGAAGATTTTTAATAAAGTCATATACATATTTTTATATATGTATATATATATATATATATATATATATCATATATCACATATTCAAACTCATATCTTGAAATAACAAATGTATTTATGGCTATTATCTGGTTAGCTGTGCATACAATACCAAACAAATATTTTTAATTCGTTTTAAGAAGGAAAAAAAGAACCCAAATAAAAGTCAAATAATCAAAAAATTACTCTAAAAAATTGAAAGTTTATTGGAGCATTCTTTTGTTTTTGGACCTACATCAAAGTATTTTCAACTACTCTAAGAGGATTTTATCCTGCACTCCCACATATAAATCTGTCATCCATCAATCAACTTGAAAATACAATTTTGTCCTTTATATAACCTTTAACTTTTTTAACTTCTCATTTTTCCACCCCCTCTTTCCAAAATATTCAAAAGTTTCCAAAGTTTCAAAATGATAATTTCCAGAATTTTCAAAACTTTCAAAACAATTCAAAACTTTCGAAATAGGAAAATTTCGAAACTTTCTATATTTGGAAAATTTCGAAACTTTTCATATTCCGAAACTTTTGAAACTTTCAAAATTTTCGAAGTGTAATCATTATTTCGAAAATTTCAAAATTTGGAAACTTTCAAAAATTTTTAGATTTGGAAACTTTCAAAACTTTCCAAATTTTCGAAATGTAATCCTTATTTCGAAAATTAAAATCAAGATGTTCGTTATCATCACTTGCATGACATTGAAAGAAGCACCGCAATGATGAGTCTACATAGGGACTATAGCTTATGCATGACATCTACAATATTGGGGTTCATTAGATTTAGAACATACATCAGATTATATATCTTTGGGAAATGATTGACACTTTTGATTTAAAAATTTTATTTTATATATATGCAATTTTCAATTAGTTAGTTTGTTTCCTCTACACTTCACATCCCATTTTGTAAGAGAATGCATTCACATAATATACAAAAGATTAAATCATTTCAACTTTTATCAAAATAAGTTTAAAACAATAAAAAACAAATAATGATAATCTAATCCAAATACATCAAAATAAGTCTTAAAAAGTCAAAATAAGTTAAAATAAGCAATAAAGCAATATAAGTCTGAATCAACCCAAATACAACTATAGTACTAATGATAATTCTCTCTTCTAGATATGTGTAAGACTATCTCTAAGAAGACATACATCTCATCTTCAGGATCTAGCCTTTGTAAATCTAAACTTTGCTATATAAGGCACCCATTTTTCGACACCGTGTATATCATTCACCATGAGTAGTATCTGGACCAACATCATGACTAGAACCAGGACCAACGTCATAACCAGGACCAAGACGAACATCATGACTAGGACCAACATCATGGCTAAGATCAGGACCAACACCAACAAGAACATCAAAGCATGTAAGTTCTACAGCAACGTAAGGGATCATTTAAGGATGGGATATCCTACACTGAATGTATCCATCAACAGACTCGTGTGAATATGCAGCTGGATGCAATATAGAACAAAAGGATTGAACAAAGTTGTTGTACATACTCCATTCAACATCACGTACAACGAGCATCGACGATGTACAAAGGATGTGTTGAGTATACCCAAATTGTCGTAGACACCTCTCTAGTAAATATGATACCATCGTCGAACACCAAAGAATGTACCCTGTAAACATCGATATAGACTAAAATTATGTCTTGGTATTCTCATCGTAATTTGGAGTCCAAATAATATCGGTAGGTCCCAAAGCATCTAACTCTGCTTTGTAGTATGCAATATCTCTAGGTGTTTGTTTAGGAGTCCATTGAAACATTTGTGGCAGTGAAGATATAGGTTCACTCATACTCTGGTAACAGATATCAGGAAAATATTCATAAATTCATATATGTAAATAATTAAATAAACATCTTATCAAATAACAATATAATAAATATAAAAAACAATATAAAAGTTCTTGAAAGAGAGATAAATATCCTCCAATTTGCTTCGTTGCAGGCATGATACCATATCTAAGATAGTCATATAAAACAAAAAGAGCATATGGTCCCTATGCCCATTCACCACAAGTATCAAGTTCTTGAAAAAGAAACAAATATTTTGCAGATACAAGGGTAAAATTTTTGTCAGCTAAAATGGTCCACCCTACCAAATGATGTAGGTACGCCCTCGCTGCACAATCGAATCTTCCTTCATGAACTGTCTTAAAGAATACAACTTTCAACCATTCAAAACTATACGAACCACCTATATTGACCCTAGTTTCATTCACAACTTCATCCTCCTAAACTACCAATAACTCAACAACAACAACAATGGCCAAATCTTCATTTACTTTAGCGGAGGCATGAGAATTTATCCATAAAATGGTATGTCCAAAAGACTCCTAACATTGTCAAGAGTAATAGTAATTTCACCAAATGACAGGTGAAATGAGCTAGTCTCTACATGCAATTTCTCAGCAAATGCATATATGAGATTATTGTCGATCATGTGTTAACTACAATGTTGCAGAGGACATAACTCAGATGTAGTAATCCAATGATCTATCTGAGTAGGAAATACATTTCTGATATCAATGAATTTATCTTATTTTTTGTCATTTGAAACCACTTTCAAGACACATATATACTATTTAATTGAAGTAACACAATAAATTACATGATTAGTTAGTTTACTACATTTTATCATTGGACCCTTTTCAGTAAATCAAATTAAACCCCAATGAGTTCCTAAAATCAGTTAATCGATAAATCAACTATTTAAAACAAATTGAGTTCCTAAAAACGGTCTTATAATAAACTATACTATAAATATATTAAACTATATACATTTTGTTATACTATATTATGTAATAAAATCAATTATTTACTTACACATCCATTCAACATTCTAATTGCATTGTGGTGTTCATAGTCCTTAAGGACGAAAAGATCGTAAAGACCTCTAGGAAGTAGAGGTTGTTCAGGTTGTTGATGCATGTAATCCTGATACTGCTCATGCTTCTCATGATCATCAAACACATGATCATGTTGTTCCGCTTACTCAAACTCATACTGAATATAACAATCCTCCTCTTGATGCATCTATTTGTTCTTATTTCTCTATTTTTCAACGACGGCTCTTCTATTAGATTGTGTAGGAGGTCGAACTCGAGAATGTTCCACAGTGTTTTTCACTTCTTTGATCCTCTAGAAAAAAAAATTGAATGAAAAAATGTAAAAAAAAATTAAAACAAAAAACTTGTACCAAAATTTCAAATTTTCGATAGTTATTTTTCAATACTGAAAATTTAATTTTTAAAATTTCCAGGAGTTTGAACTGAAAAATTTGAAATTTCCAAGAGTTATTTTTCAATATCGAAAATTTCAAAAATGAAATTTCCAATTAATAACAACTACCAGATTGTTAAATTTACGGATGAGAGTAATTACTGGAAATTTCAAAAATAAAATTTTCAGTATTGAAAAATAACTACTAAAAATTTTAGAGAGAAAAAAAATACTTTTTTAAAATTTTAGAATGTCGAATTTCTTTTTATTATTTTTTAAAAACTCACAATTCTTTTGAAAGTTTATATCGAGAGAGAGAGAGAGAAAAAATTATGTTTTTGTTTGAAAATATATATCTGAAAGAAAAATTGTTTTTTATATATATTTCTAAAGTGTGCGTAAGTGAGGGGAAAATCAACTCCCAAAAATGGACTCTTGCGGTTGCTCATATGTAGGGGTGGGAATAGGCCAAGCCAGGTCAGGCTTTGAAAGGCCTGAGCCTGGCCTACGATTTATTTTTTCGGCCTAAGCCTGGCCTACGGTCTATCATAGACTTTTTTTTCGGCCTAAGCCTGGCCTTTTTAATAGTTTGGTCTGGCCTTGAAGCCTTTTTAAAAGCCTTTTTAAACGAATCCATTATTACTTCTTAAACAAATAAGGAACAACTACTAAGTGATTGACTAATTGAACAGTTACCGAATATAAAACGACTACCAAATATAGAACTGCTACCGAATATGGAACGACTACTAAATATGGAATGATTAGTAAATGATTGCCTAATTGATAAAATTTAAAATAGAAAATAATATTATTAATATAATAATAAAAAATAATATTAATAATATTAATAAATAATAAATATATATAGGCCGGCCTGTTAGGCCTAACAGGCTTTTTTATAAGTCTGAGCCTGACCTATTTAAATAAATAGGCTTTAAAAATAGTCTGAGCCTAGCCTTTTTATTAAATAGGTCAGGCCATAAGTAGGCCAGGCCATAGGCCCCGACGGACGGCCTAGCCTATTCCCATCCCTACTCATATGAAATTGAAATTGAAATTGACCTAAGTATGATGAAATACTCACAAGATTATATTCAACTAAAATCCATGTTAGTGATAGAGTCTACATGTATAAAGAAAAGTAGGGTTAAGATGGATATGACTTTCAAAATGTTGAATAAATGGCAAGGATCTAGCTATATGATTGAATTAAATTAAAATTTATATACATAAATAATAAATTATAGAATATTAAAAAAAATAGTATTGACTTTTTAATTGATATGAATAATTTAAAATTTATTATCAAAAGAATACTCTTCACACCCAAAAAGAATCAAATCTTTTAACAAAGGTTGGATAATATTTCGTCAGTTTTTATTTAAATATATATATATATATATATATATATATATATATAATTTAAGCAGTTTATTTATTTGTATTTATATGTTTGCTTATTTGTA
>JBBPBT010001034.1:154279-165764 GCA_037974875.1 Cicer bijugum
ACATACAAATATTGATCATCTCAGATATGTAAATAAAATAATAGAATAATTAAATTTAGATAGACAAAAAGAATCCAAAATAAAACTAGAATTAAATTCAAGACATAGTAAAAAGATATTTCAATTACAACATCCACCAAATATCTCTCCCTCTATACAAATTTACTAGTATATTAATAGAATTATATTATTTTTTAATATCATATTAATAATTTTATATAATGTTTGTTAATGAAAAAAAATTCGATCCTCCGTTCAATTGATTTCTGGATCCGTTCATATCTAAAAGAGAATTTAATTATTCATGTATATATAGTAAATAACTTAAATAATAGTAGTGTAATATCTTAATGAAAGATGAATTTTTAATTACAAAATTGAAACACTTTTCTCCATTTTCAAGTCCTCAAAGTGTGTAGTTACTTCTCTCATGTGTGACTCGTAACATTATTATCTGAGTTTTTTTCTTCATTATGCCGTAACCTTGTTACCTTTTATATAATAAAGAAGGGGTTTCTAATCTTATGCAATAGATAACAAACTCTCATTTTTTTCTTCTCTTTTCCAATATCTGACTCCTCTTTCTTATATAATATATAATATATAAATATTATAAATTATATATTATTTTGAGTTTGAAGTGACTCTAAAATTAAATTTATACTATTTTTTCCATTTTTTCTCTTTTTCTATGTATCAAAGAGCAAAACAAACTAAATATATATATATATATAACACATAATTACTCTAAATATACTCAAAGAATTCTTAAAAAAAGACACTAAATTAAAATTTATCAAATATCCTATTTAATGGATTGAAATTCCATTTAATTAACTACAGTTTTGAATTGAGATTTCCGTTTATATAATTTTTAGGTGATGGTACCAGTACTTTTAGGACACCGAACCACCTCTGTTTTAAGGACTTGTGCACATGTCCCTTTAACCAAAAGCACGCTCCAATATTAAAATACTAGAATGTCGTTTCTATACTCAAAATTCTCAATGTAGTCAATAAATACGTCTACCCATAATGTGAACAACAATTATATATATACACTTCAAATTTCTATATATTTATTTAAAATCTTATTTTATTTATATTTCCTTTCCTATCACATAATTAACAAATTATATCTATCGTATAGTTATTTTTATCTTTCAATATTTATACACTAAATATTTTTTAATGTGAAATCATTTTTTTATTAGATGAAGTATCGAACATACCTTTTTTTCACTTGATAACTAGTAGGTAGTCTCAATTATTAATTTTGTCTCATAACAAGAATTCACCATGTCCACCAACAATTTAATAGTAAACAATATAGTACGTATCTTTTGCCAGATAGGTTCAAGTAACAATGAAGAAGAAAAAAAAATAACGAATCAGATTTTTTCACTATTTCTCAAGAAGTGACAACAAACAAAACGGGAAAAACATAAACAGTAACGACTCTATGTTCAAATAAACGAAATTTCACTATGGACCATATATGCATGTCAAGATTTACCGAACTTGAATCAAAGGGTACTAAACAAAGATAGACAAACATTGTTGGGTTGAAAATTTTCAATTCTTTAATTCTTACATATATAACAAGGCAACTATCTGGCAAACTAATTTAACAGTGGTGATGTCTAAATTAATTTGGGTGTGCATCAACTAAAGAAAAATATGAATGTTACCAAAGATGTTAATTGAAAATTAATATGAATAACCAAATATTAAACAACTACTATATGAATGGAAAAACATTGAGAGGTGATAATTCTTTTAAATGAATCTTTGTGCTTTAAAAGAAAAATTAATTTTTGACTTTTTATCATGGATATATTAGACAAAAAAAAAAATATGAATAAAATGGTATGGATTTGTATTGAAGTTTTATTAGATTGACACAAATGGTCAATGATCGAAAATTGAACTATCATATTTTTCCTCGATTTGGTCTTTGATTTGCTCATGATATTGACTATGCTTGTATGTTCAATGCTACTTCGAACTTTTGTTCTCGTTTTGAGAATCCGTATGTAAATTGCGCCAAATAAATATATTGGAAGTGTATCCAAGTTCTACAACATTATTTCTATTTTCAAACCTAGTTCTTATTTTTAGAAATATATGACATCCATTTGGGATACCTTCAATAATAATTATTGTTAGTAGGTTGGTATTTCTATCTAAGCTAACTTTTGGATGGTTAGTTAGATACCTTTTCATAGAGTTCTTATTGACCATGTTTCACTAGATATCCCATTGAACAAAATTAGTAAAATTGTTATTTATTTAGTACTGTTATATCAATAGCGGTTGAGAGTTAAATGAAGTGCAATAATATATTCTTATAGAGGTTATCAATTGTACCCGAGCTAAGTTTGTCCCTTGTGATCATTATGTATCTGATACTTTAATTTAGTTTGATGAGCCTAATAATATAATGTTATAAAAGTCTTAAATATTAAAAATGTTATTTTTTTTTTAAGATTGAGAGTACATATTTACATTCATATACATTTATTGATCGAGGCAAATTCTAATTTTTTTAATTATTATTATTTTTAATTGTATTAATTATTAATTTATATAAAAAGTTATTAGTATTTCATATTAAATTAAATTTTGACCGATTTTAATTAAACTAGTAAATTTATTAAAGATATAAAAAAAACTAAATGAGCAAAACTATTTAGGTAAAACATGTTCTTTATTTAAGACAAAAGAAAGAGTTATTTATTGTTTTAGAGGAATAAAGGTAATTTTTGTTTTTATGACAAAAAACCAATAAAGGATTGTACCAAATAAAAGTCCAATAAAAGTAGTTGATACACGAGTTTAAGTAAAAGAAAGAAAAGTTATTTAAAAAAAAAGAAAGAAACTCATTTAACATTTATCAATAATAGACTTTGATAACAAGTAATATTCAGAATATTTTTTTAGATAAAAAATAAATATAAGTCCATTAAAAAAAATTTAAATATATACACCAAAACGGAAAAAAACACTGGCTTACTGGTTGAAACCGCATCCCCAGGCGTTACCGTACACCCTCACACACACTGTCATTTACACTGTCTTCTCACTCTTTCTACTTGATTTCTATTTTCTATCACATTCACTCACTCCTTTCTTCGTCTTCCATTATCACCTTCAATTTCAACTTCACACACTCTTTTTCAAAAAAATTCACATTCTAGGGTTAGGGTTTCTACATTGTCATGTGAAACCCTAGCTCCTCTTCATAAAAAACATCCCAACCACTCCCCCTTCGCGATCCATCACAGTTCCCTTCTTCCCATGGGTAACTGCTGCAGATCTCCGGCCGCCGTAGCTCGCGAAGATGTCAAATCAAGTTTTTCCGGTCACGATCACGCCAAACGCACCGGAGGTGAAAATCACGGCGTTAACAAAAAACAGCCGCCGCCGGTCACCGTTCTCGGCGGCGCGGCGAAGGATAACATGGAGGAGAAGTATCTCGTAGACCGTGAACTCGGCCGTGGTGAATTCGGTGTGACGTACCTTTGCATCGACCGTGACACTAGGGAGCTTCTAGCTTGTAAGAGTATTTCGAAGAGGAAGCTTAGGACCGCCGTTGATGTTGACGATGTTCGCCGTGAGGTTGCTATTATGCGCCACTTGCCGAAGAGTTCGAGTATTGTGACACTTCGTGAGGCTTGTGAAGATGATAATGCTGTTCATCTTGTTATGGAGCTTTGTGAGGGTGGTGAGCTCTTTGATCGGATCGTTGCGCGTGGTCATTACACGGAGCGTGCCGCTGCGGCGGTTGCGAGGACTATTGTGGAGGTGGTGCAGCTTTGTCATAAGCATGGAGTGATTCATCGTGACCTTAAGCCAGAGAATTTCTTGTTTGCTAACAAGAAGGAGAATTCGCCTCTGAAAGCTATTGATTTTGGGCTCTCCATATTTTTTAAGCCAGGTATGGACTCGAATCTGAGGTTTAGGGGAGAGATTTTTTTGAATGTTGAACGGTTTGATGTGGCGTTGGTTTGTTGGTTATTTGGGATTGAAGTTTAGTGTGAGTTCGGTTTGAAATTTGAAGTAGCCTAAAATAGAAATGTTTGATTGTAGGGAGTTTTAGGGTCTATTTGTTGAAATTTCTGCTTGATTGATAATGAGCGCTGCAATTGGTTGGTGGGTTTAGTGTCTGTGATGCCTGTGTAGTCTACTCTAGCATACTGGATAGGGTTAAGTTTTTATGTGGTCACATTATGCATCTGCCAAGTAAAAGGGAAAATTAGATAATTTGTTGGTATTTTATTTTCATAAGCTTAAATTTCTTCGCAGTCTTTAAATCCCAGATTCTGAACTTTTTTTTTATTTTTTTATTTTGATACGTATATATGGGAAATGTGAAGCCCATCTTGGATCTGGGTCTAATCTGATAATGAAAAATCAGCAAATCTCTGCATTGCTTTGTTTTTGTGTTAGTCAAAGCTTATGTCTTTGCTAGTCCAAATATATCATTCTTTTTACTATCCCTTCCTTCCAAACCCTTTTGTGAAATGAAGTATGAAGTTGTCTTTTTTGTTGCCGAACTAGGAGTTGCCATAATTGATTTAGATCCGTGATAAGTGACAGTAACATTGTATGTTTATTGTAGCTTTTCTATGGTTCTGTTTTTTCTGTTATTGTTAGAATAAATTATAGTTGTTGGTGGGCTAGTACTAGCAGGAATAACACATTCATCGATCATTCTTCGTTGCCTTTTTGTGAATTCCCCAGCGGCAAACTCAACTCTATTAGTAGTATTTGAGTTTAGTGGAGTTCAGTTGTGTAGTGTTTAAGAAGAAAACTTGTCATTGCTGATAGTATTTGCAATGGGATTGTGCTTGTGCTAGTAGGAATCAAAGTTATCAAAGGTGGATCACTGAAAATAGCTGTTTTTTCCAGTTCCACTACGCTATAGTATTACAGCGCTTCTATTTGTTAACACTTTCTACAAAATAGCATATCGTGGAACAAGCGATTTCTTCCAATCTCTCTATGCTATAACACTATAGCCGCTATTTGACAACATTGGCAGGAATTGTTCTTGATTTAACTTGTAGTGTAAATAGATCTCTTAGGTTATTGTAACACTGCATCCTGTGTTTATAGTTAGTGGTATTATAGTTAGTCTTGTTTCTCTCTACTTAATCATTATAAATGGAAAAAACTATGTAGTGCATAAATAGTATGGCATCTTTGTTTCATATTATGCATTACCTGTTTGTAACTTTATTGGAGAGAAGCCAAAGTTCCACATTGCCTAAAGTTATAGCCTAAATAAATCTTATAAAATTTTGGCAATCCTCTCCTTATAAGTCTGTTTAGTATGGTTGAGTTAGGTCTCAAATATAAAATGGTATCAGGGTCTATCATATCTCTGCTATTGAACCATTTGTATTGTCCATGCACTAGGCACAATAATCTTGGGCGTTGGGGATGTATTGGAGAAATGGCTAAGTTGCACATTACTTGAACATATGGCAAAAATGGAGCTTATGAAAATTAGGCATCCTCACCTTACACTTTATGAGGCAGATTTTGTAGGACTGATTTAGTCCCAAAATCTAAGATGCTTAAGAAAAAAAATGATTAGGAGCTTCAGAATGCTGCTTTATTAATTGAAAAGAAAGTACATGTTGTGGTTTTTTTTCTTGTTTTCATTTTAACCACAAGTACTGACTTGTTTTCATTCTGGTGTCCTATTACAAATTTTTTTAAAGGAAATATTTAGAACAACAAAATATTAAGCTTGTTTGGTTAAAGGTCTTAAAAACACACTTCCATTTTTTACAATAAAAAACAAAAACATTTATTTAGTGTTTTTTTACTACAAGTTCTAAAAATATTCTCAAAACTAAAGTACTAAAATTGGGGAAAAAATAGTCTTCTGATCTCAACAGTAAAAATAGACAGTGGCAAATGTGTAACTAAATAAATGATTTCACAAATGGGAAGTTTTATAATGAAAGCAAATCCTTTCTTCCAATTTTCCTTTTTTTGTTCTATGACAAAAACTTCTTTTCTAATAACTACCGATGTCCTAGCCCAGTCTATTCTTCCTCAGTTCCCTTTTCTTCTGATTGTGATCGGTGCAGGAATGTAACTGCTTCCCTTTTCTTGCTCTGCTAAATCCATCAATGAAGATGGAGAAAGGACTTTGTCTACTTCTCATTTTCACTTTTTCCCAAAATGTGGTTAACTTTAGGGTTCACTAAAAAAATTCTGATTTCTAAAGTAATTTTTTGAAGGAGCTTCTAAATTTTTCAAGGTTTCTTTATATTTGCGACACTTCTCAACTGATATTTGTTCAATAATTGTAATTGGTAAGAGAAGAAATTGATTTTTTTTGCTAATTTGTATATGATTTATTTATATTTAAAAAAATCTGTTTTAAATTACCATGACACAATTTTTTCAGCATTTTAAATTTGTTAATTTTTTCAGAATTCAATATTGCAAACAATTTTTAAATTTAGAAGAATAATATTCAACTCAATAGCCGAATTGTTTTCACTATATCCTCCACAAAATTTTGAAAATAAAAACAAAGTGAAACCAATGTAGGTATTTTGATATTAATTATTGAGATAAGAAAATGTTTTTGTTTGAGTTAATCGACTACACAGTACACGAACAAGATTTACTATTTTAATATTGGAGAGCATTCAAAGTATATTGAAAAGGAAATAATAAAACAAGGAAGCCTATTATGTTAAATGAAAGCTATAAAACATAATATATATGGCACTAAAATAGACTATACTTCCCAACAATTATATTGAGAACATATCAATTGAAATATAAAACAGAAAACAAACCAAACCAAACAACCTCTAATGTAGGCTTATTTTCTTGCAAAACACAGCATTTCTGTTTACTTCAGCGCTAAACACATTAAATTGGGTTGACCATATACCCTACGTCGATGATTTGCCATCTTATAGAACATCTTATTACTTTCTCTACCCATGTTTCATCATTATGTTTAAATCTAGTTTCATTACTTACAGTATCTGTTTTATTTTCCATAATTGTCATGTGTGTATTATTCAAATTTCCAGGTGAGAAATTCTCAGAAATTGTTGGAAGTCCATATTATATGGCTCCAGAGGTGCTCAAGCGGAGCTATGGACCTGAAATAGATATATGGAGTGCAGGAGTGATACTCTATATCTTATTATGTGGTGTTCCCCCATTTTGGGCTGGTAATTACATTCATAAATCTATATATTCTTATAATGCTATGAGTATTCATGTCTGCCCATGTAATCTGTTTTTTTCTTTTTGTTTTAGTTTGACTGAGGCTGACGCATACTAATGCTTGTTTGCCACATTGTTTATCTGAAAAGTTGTATTTCCTTTTAATTCATGTCTATCACTTGTTTTGTGCTTTTGAATTTGGATTTATTATTATTATTATTATTATTATTATTATTATCATCATCATTATTATTATTATTATTATTATTATTATGTTATTATTATTACTATTCTTTCATCAGCTCATACAAAACCTTATTGTATTAGCTTCATGTCAATTCTAATGCAGAATCTGAGCAAGGAGTTGCACAGGCTATTCTTCGAGGGCTGATAGATTTCAAACGGGAACCTTGGCCCAGTATTTCTGAAAGTGCTAAAAGTCTTGTTAAGCAAATGTTAGAACCAGACCCTAAGCTTCGATTAACGGCCAAACAAGTGCTTGGTATGTTCATGACTTTCCATTGTCGTAATATTCAAAAAATCAGTTGCATGCTGTATGTTTCAGCACTGAAATGAAGGGATGTTTATTTTAAACCTTTTAAAGTGAAAGCATGTGAAAAACTCTGAAAATTATCTCCTTTGTAACGTTTTCTTTAACAACAAGTCAAAAACACAGATAGAGAAACAAAGTGAATGGTTGAAGGAGATAGGTTTATGTAATATAAAATAATAATTAGAAATCATTTATGGTGATTATCTTAAGAACGTATCAAAATAAATGCATGAGCTTCATGATGTTTACCTTTTCTTGTCTTGCAGAGCATCCCTGGCTCCAAAATGCTAAGAAGGCTCCAAATGTTCCTCTTGGAGATGTTGTCAAGTCAAGGCTTAAGCAATTCTCAATGATGAATCGATTCAAAAGAAAAGCCCTTAGGGTTGGTTCACTGCATCTGGTGATATCTCTAGTATATGCATTTTACTGTATATTTAAACTAAGATTGTAAAGTTGAAAACAGGTCATTGCTGATTTCTTATCGAATGAAGAAGTTGAAGACATCAAAGAGATGTTCAAGAAGATGGATACTGATAATGATGGTATTGTTTCCATTGAAGAACTAAAAGTTGGATTCCGAAACTCTGGGTCTCAACTTGCTGAGTCTGAAGTTCAGATGTTTATTGAAGCTGTGAGTATTGTCAATTTTCCCTTGTTCCTCTAGCTTATTTTGTCTTAGCTTGCCACTTGTTATTGGGCTTGTTCAGTTGGATCATTCTAATATGAGGCCTTTTTGGTTCTCTTTCAAACTGTTGATTTTTCATTTCCTATGCTCTATTTTCATATTAAATCATGTGTGAATTGATTGAATTAATGGTACTAAAAGTATAATGTTCCAGCTTGAAATTGTTCTTGACTTCTTGTTTTGTCTTTTGGTCATTAATTGTTGACATCAGGTAGATAATAATGGCAAGGGAACGCTAGACTACGGAGAATTTGTTGCCGTTTCCCTTCATTTAAAAAGGATGGCTAATGACGAGCATCTTCACAAGGCCTTCTCCTATTTTGACAAGGATGGGAATGGATATATTGAGCCAGATGAGCTACGGAATGCCTTGATGGAAGATGGAACTGATGACTGTACAGATGTAGCAAATGATATTTTCCAAGAAGTAGATACAGACAAGGTGAATACTAGATAGTTTTTCTTTACATGTAGTCATGATTAGGGAATCATACCATCTTAAACTCTTGAAAAATTACAGGATGGACGAATCAGCTATGATGAATTTGTGGCTATGATGAAAACTGGAACGGATTGGAGAAAAGCTTCTCGGCATTATTCACGTGGGAGATTCAATAGCTTGAGCTTAAAGTTAATGAAAGATGGTTCTTTAAACTTAGGAAATGAGTAGTTGTCCAAGTGTTTGCTTATATTCAATCTGTCTTTCCACATAGTGTAATTGTCCTCCTAAATCCTGGACTTGGCTTCTTTGTGATGATTATTTGGTTCCTTCTTAGATGGGGTCCTTTTCACGTGGTGTTGTCCGAGTCACGAAGGAAGGGGAACGCCAAAATATTACACGACCTTTGTTACTTGTGTGAGACATGGTGCCTTCGAGCCAATGGTGTGACATGTATGATTCCAATCATTTTAACATCCTGCCTTCTCTTCTGGTTTGATTCAAAACTCTTTAGTGCAGTCAAAATGTTTATCGAGGTGTGAATATCTTGTAGTTTGTATTCTGAACAATGATTTGATCATTTTATTCTACCCTACTCTACTAATATTTTGGCCAGAAAATGGCTGTGTATTCTAAGATATCTTCTATCTGATTTCTGCTTACTGTAGGAAAGTACTGATGCTCACAACATTTAGTATTACTTGTGTCGTAGCATGAGCCTGTAACATTTAAAATTTACCACATGATTATAAAGCCAGTCTTGTTATCTTGTAAGACTTCCACTATCTAGATGCATAAGAAGGCCATCTCTATAGAAACAAATAAAACCGATAATAATAATAATAATATGCAGTATCTTTTACACATGTAAAACTATGTCATTAAAGCTTTTTCAGCGTTGTCTTCTAGCTCAAGTGGCAAAAATGTTGAATATTATTAGATTGAATATCATATGTCAAGTTTGAATATGATATATCGCAGTTGTGTGTGAGTTTCTTTTAGTATTAATTATTCTAGCTATCAAAATAAAACTTTTTCAGCGCTAGGGGTTTAGGCTACCCTTCATAGGAGTTGGATATGCTAATATAAAGTTTTCATTAGTAAACCATTAGATTTTTCAGTGAGGTCCATGACAACATTGTGCTTTCCTGACCCCATAAGATTTTTCAGTATGAGGTCCATGACAGCATTGTGCTTTCCAGACCCCATTAGATTTTCAGTATGAGGTCCATGACAGCATTGTATTTTACTGACCACATAAGTTTTTGACAATAGATACTTTTATCCCATATGTACTTGAAAAATCACAGCCCCGTCTCGAAGTACACATATGGAGGGCAAACAAATTATGTTTCAAAAAAATGTTTCAATCGGCTGTGTAGTAGATGGAAAAATAAACTCCCATGATATCAATGTTCCATAATTGAGCTTTGTTTTCCTTATACAGTTTTATGCTAATCTTTTGGGACTCCGACAACATTACTGTTGCCTTTTGTTTTCCATAATTGAGCTTCTTCTTATTGGGAAGAGAAGTTGGTGGGAGAGTACATTTCTTTGTTTGGATAATGTTTCTTTGTAGGTTTGTGGAGGATAAATAAGTGTGGAAAAGTGTCCACAATGAAGATTATTCTATCAAGGAAGCATATAATGTATTGATGAACAGCATAGATCGCAATATCTCTTCTTATTATGTATTTGTATGGAATAAACTAGTTTCACTAAAAGTTTTTTTTGTTTAGGTGGAGATTATTGAATAATAGATTGCCAATAAAGGACAATCTTGTCAAGCGTGTGAGTTGCTACAATCTGATTCTAAATTATGCGTCTCTGATATGCATGAGTCCATTCAACGTTTATTCTTTGATTGTCCATTCTTTGAACAAGTGTGTAGTGCAATATTGTGTTGGTTGGACATTAGTAGTACACTTCTAAATGGTTCTATGAATCATGCTTACCAATTCTGTGAATTGAGTTCATGTGGCAGAACAGTGTGAGTATTTAAATGTTGCGTGGTTGGCGTGCAACATGAATCTTCTAATGGATTTTGTCAAAATCTTGTCGTAGAGTTTGCTTAAATCAAAGGGCTCGGGTGTTAGTTTTACTTTTTTTTTTTTTTTTTTTTTTTTTTTTTTTTTTTTTTTTTTTTTTTTTTTTTTTTTTTTTTTTTTTTTTTTTTTTTTTTCTGTTTTGCTCTTTGATTATGTTTACGGCTGTGTAATTTTGTAGTAAACTCATTTAACAAAAATAAATACTATAAAAATTATTTTTAGAAAAATCTATGGCAAAGAGACTTATAAATTCAAATATCCAAATAATATTTTATTGATATATGAAAATATCACTAATTTCACTCGCAATGAAACAATGAAGAAAAATAGAGTATTTGTAAGTATTGTACGAGTATTTGTAAGTGTTAATCATTCGTAAACACACATTAAAGTTTATGAAAGAGAGAAACAAGAGAAAAAAAACTAGTAATAAATTATAGGTGTCAAATTGTACTATCCAATCTATTTAGATCACATTTGATGAACATGATAAGAAATGATATAGAAATAAGTTATCATATCGTGTTCATATCGAGTTTTGATGAACC
>JBBPBT010001034.1:171661-184507 GCA_037974875.1 Cicer bijugum
CCAAATATGGTAGTATTTTAATGTGAATATTTTGAAAAATAATATTTTAATAATTGTGGTAATAATTATGATGAATATAAGAGTTTTAGTTATCATTTATATATTATAAAAAGGTTAATTTATTTAATTAATCTATTTTGTAAAATATTGTTTGTGAAATATTAATAATTTTACATTTAATTTTCTTTATATATGTATTTGTCATGGTATGTCCATTTATACATATTTATTTGATTTAGTGGTTAATATAGAGTGTAAATATTTGTCTATAAATTTTTTTAATTATATTTAAAGAATGAAAGCAATTTAGTAGGAGTATTTTAGAGATAATAATTTAGTTGTGAGTGAGTAGAATAAATTAGAAGAATGTTAATTAGTAGATAAATAGAAAAAAGTATAAAAAATATATTGAGTTATTAGTCTTGTTTTATTAAATAAATACATAAATAAAAATACCAATGGGAATTCATCCATTTTTCTTTGTGTGAGAACGAAATATAATCACTAATTAAAAGAAAAGAATCTGCACTGACTGCAGCAAGAGAGAGAGACATGGTCAGAGCTGCGGCACGGGAGAAAAATAAAAAATCGATTTCAACAATGGATAGTAAGTAGTTCATAAAACTTGCAATTTTTATCCAAATTTTATTAAGTTGTTTCTCTTATAGAGTATATAACATCCTTTTAAAAAAAATTATCCTTATCATTTTCTCTCTAAAAAACTCAATTTTCTGTTTATAAAATACTTATTTATCGGCTAATAAAACTTACTATTTTCTCTCTTAAATACTCATTTATCATCACTCTAATTATAATTTAAGTGAAATTAATGTCAAAATGATCTTGTGAATAATAACTATTATCCACTCATTACTTTTTTGAAATTTCTTTGATTTATAGTAAATTTCTTTGACCCAATTTTTAAATTGATCTTTTAGAGTATCTTCTCATGTTTTATTTTAGTTTTCTGATTTTTGTTTGTGGACTTAGATTAACATGTTAAAGTGTAAAATAAGGGAAGAGATGAGATGACATTTGATTTTATGAATATATTATAATATGAGATGAATAGAAAACCGTATTTTCAAACAATTCATTCGAGATTTGCTACGCACGGTGGTAGCACTATTTAGTAATGATTGAACTAATATGACAAATTAATGCTTCTAGGATTAAAATAAGGATTTTAAACTTTATAAGATGTTGTGTGGTTTAAATTATGCAAATGTTTGGTATATGTGAATAAAGTTTAAGTTTTTATGTTAAATGTGTTGAAAGTTTTAATTTTTATGATATATATGTGAGACAATTTGAATTTTCATGTGGCATATGATGAAAGTTTTCATTTTTATATGTATTTGACGAAAGTTTAAGTTTCAATGATGTAAGAGATCAAAGTTTATGAACATATGATTTTCATATGTGTGCGGAAAAAACTTTGATATTTGTGATAGATGTTTATATATATATATATATATGACTTTCATGATAAGTATAGTAAATATTTTGATCTTTGTGACAGTTATTTATACATATATATTATATTATATTATATACATATGATAAAAAACTTTGATATTTGTGATAGTTGTTTATACAAGAACGACCTCAAATGTAGAGTGAACTAAAGCAAATAGGGACGAAACCCTTTTATTGATTCGATCATGATAATGATTATGAGTGTGTTTCCCTAACTAATATACTCACAACGTAAAGTGGACAACTTAAACAAACTAGACACCAATTTTTGAAGTTTGGTAAGACTTGGGTGTCTTAGTTGTGCATATATAGTATGAGGGGAATTTGTTGAAGAGCACGTCTTGGATGATAAAGAAATGTAATCGAGACCTTGAGACTCATATATGAAGCCAATCGTTCGTCCCAAACTCCAGTTTTGCAGGGTAACATTATCATTAGTGAAAGTAATAATATAATCATAGAACTGAGTTAATTGACTTACTAAAAGTAAATTAAAAGGACATCTAGGTATATAGAGAACATATGCAACCAAAATGGAAGGGAGAATATAGAGAACATAGAGGACACCAATTTTTGAAGTTTGGTAAGACTTGGGTGTCTTAGTTGTGCATATATAGTATGAGGGGAATTTGTTGAAGAGCACGTCTTGGATGATAAAGAAATGTAATCGAGACCTTGAGACTCATATATGAAGCCAATCGTTCGTCCCAAACTCCAGTTTTGCAGGGTAACATTATCATTAGTGAAAGTAATAATATAATCATAGAACTGAGTTAATTGACTTACTAAAAGTAAATTAAAAGGACATCTAGGTACATAGAGAACATATGCAACCAAAATGGAAGGGAGAATTTGGACAGTGTCAACCCTTTGAGATCGGGTTTGAGAGCCATTAGAAGAAGTTATAGTAGGCTAACAAATCATATGTAAAGAGAAGAAAATAGACCTTTTATTACCAGCGACATGATCAGACGCGCCAGAATCAAGAACCCAAGGGTCGGGAGAAGATGAGTGGGAGAGGTAAATAAATGAATTACGAGTGTGTGCAACCGGAGTAGTAGAACTAAAGTTCGGATGACTCTAATCCACCAGAGGAAATCTTCATAATTTTTCGGGCAGCCTTGTGGAGATTGTGTAGTTTGAATAGTGGTAGAAGGATCAAGATGAGTTACATTTATCGAAGGTGAAGGCTTGCCATGCAACAACCAACAACGATCAATATTGTGTCCAAGCTGATTACAATGCTCACATTTGGGATGAGGCTTAGAGTTGGAAGGTCTTTCACGAGAGCGACTCTGATTATGTCCCAGAGATGCAAGGACAACAATTTCACTCGAAGTTGAAGTAATAGATGGTTTAGTTGGATATTTTGCTGATAATCAAAGGAGACTGTCGAGGTACGTAGACATATCTAGAACAGTAACATATCCCAAAATTTGATCACGAGTTGCAAAGTACTCCTGGGATAAACCATAGAGTGCAAGAAACATGAAGAAGGTAGTGCATTGATCCATCTCCTTTTTTTGTTCAACTAGATTACTTGCAGCATGAGGGAGAAGCTCATTAAAATCATGAAGTGCACTTTGAATGGTGCCGAGATATAAAGAAATAGAGCGATATATGCCCTTCAGAGTAGTGATATTCAACAAGCGAAGAAAAACTCTATAGAGACGTTGATTGTCATTATTGTAGAGTGTCTTTGTCGGACTGCAAATCGATTCACACGTGAGATGTATGCTTAATGAAACTACACAACTGAGCATATATATGCTTCCATTTTGATGATTCGGCTGCAATCACCTTTTCAGAATTTTGAGTGAGATGGTCCTCGTAACCTCGATCAAGCGTCCATAGTCTGATGTCGACGGGCCAAATGTCATAATTTGATCCATTCAACTTTTTGACAGAGAGAAGAGAGTTGATGTCGTTGGTAAATATGGTCTTTGTTTCAATTAGAGACGTCATTATCGATAAAGAGTGCTAGAAAATGCATCTGAACGGGAAAACAAGTGTTGTTTGAATTGAAAATCGTATATTTGTGACTCAATATTAAAACTTAGGGGTTGTGGTGAGTGCAACTGAAGAAACGGCGCCGTAAACAGCAACCAAACACACTGTCACGAGCGATGGAAAACGTTGGCGCGTAGATCTCATGTGCATGTGGAGAAGTGGCGTGTGGGAGGCTTGTTGATGATGTACGTTGATGGATGGGCCAATTTGGGGTGTACGACGCTGCTGGAGTGATCGTTTGCCGAAAATGGTCGTTGAAGAGAGTGGCGGAAGAGCATGGGCGACTCGAAAAAAATTGAGGGAACAACGTAGCAAAGACAGGAAGGGGGAAACTGAAATTGAGAACACAATTTGTCGGAAAAAATTTTCACTGAAGACAGTGAGTCCACCGAGTAATTGAAGATTAGGATTATCTTTCAATAGATTGAGAAAAAATATTGAGAGACATATTAAATAACCCGTGTGTTTCAACTACACTACGAAAGTTCTTTATATAAACTTTATGTGATAAATATACATAATGATATCAATGCATTCAAACTTTCTATTTATTTACATACTAATATTTTATTTTCAATATAATTGTTTGAATATGTATTCTTTAAAAGATTGATTTATTATGTATTCTTGAATGTTTGTTGTTATTGTATTTTTAGATCAAATATTATATTTTTAAATATAATTTTTATGAAGATAATTGTTAAAAATAAAATATTTTTAATATATGTGTTCGAGATGAGCTTATACTCCATAAAGATGAGTTTGATACCTTACAATTATTTACTTGGATAAAATACATACTCTATATAGATGAGTCTTATCCTCATCAAATTTTTTTATCTCATTAAAGTGTGACTTTCAAAAACTAAGACCGTTGAGAACTTCGAAATCACCTCTTTTGAGAATAGTAATTGCCTTATATTAAATTAGTATATCAACAATAAGTAGAAATAATGTCTATATCATATTTCATTTTGGAATTAGTTATCAAATACCTAATTTTGAACATTTAAATTATTAAAAAATATTTAGTTGTAAGAGTTTATTTTAAATATTATTTAATTCAAAAAAATTATAATTACTTAATTATTCTTTTATATAAATATCAAAGTTTTTTTATCATCACAATGGTAAACTTCACGTAACTAAACATTACAATTGAGATACTACACTACAAGAATAATAGGATTTTGTGAGGGCCAAAAGCCCTCACTAAAGGGAAAAAACACCCACAAAGGTGGCTTTTGTGAGGGCTTTTGGCAGCCACAAACAAGCTGGTCATAAAATTTTGTGAGGGCTTTTGCAGCCACAAAGTGCTAAAACAGGTTGGATTTTGTGATGGCTTTTGCAGCCACAAAATCCTGCATTTGTGAGGGCATAGGCCGCCACAAAAGACAGACTGACTGGATTTTGTGAGGGCTTTTGACCGCCACAAAATCATGCTGACTGGATTTTGTGAGAGTTTTTGGCCGCCACAAAATCTTGTTGACTGGACCTTTGTGAGGGCTTTTGGCCGCCACAAAATCTTGCTGACTGGACATTTGTGAGGGCTTTTGGCTGCCACAAATGCCAACGTAAAATATAAATTAATTTTTATTTTATTTCGATAATTATAATTAATATATTTAATATATTTTGTATTGAATATAATTATAATTAATATAATTAATATATTTATAAATTAATATTAAAATTTAAATTATAATTAAATTAAATTTGAAAGACTAATAATTAAATTATTTAAATTTAATATATATATATATATAATAAACTAATCTTAATATAATTAAAAATTTAAAATAAAATATTTAAAATAAAAATAAAGAATAGTAATTAAATTATTTAAATAATAAAATATTAATTATAAAATCTTTAAATTAATTAAAATATATTTAAATTATTAATAATAAAATATTTAAATATTTAAATTAATAATTATAATTAAACATTAATTTAAATTAATTTAAATTATAAATAAATTATAATTTAAATTAAAATTAAATTAAAATTAAAATTAAAATAATATTAAATATTAAATATTAAATATTAAATATTAAATATTAAATATTAAATATTAAATATTAAATATTAAATATTAAAAATGAATATTAAATATTAAAATTAAAATAAATATTATATATAAAAACATAATATTAATAATAATTAAAGCTAGCTATAGCAATCATGATAAAATCAAATAAAACATGGATTCCAAAATTATCAATTAATGTCTTACAAACCCAAAATTAACAAATAATGTCTTACAAAGTGGAAATTAATTAAACACACATTAATAATGTCATACAACCCAAAAATAAATGATGAAATTCTTCAAATGATCACATCAATCATTATAATAATTCTTTTGATCAGCTCCACTCCCACCATCATTATTTCTTGCATTCATACCCGACGAAAGAAGTCCTTCAAAAGTATTATGCATTTGTGTTGGAGGAGACATCATGCTTTGAAATTGAATTTCATCTTCAATGGCACCACCAGTAGTCGAAGGAGGAGCCCTAGCTGGATGAGGTTGATTTAAATCTGGTATGATCAACCCAGCTGTTGGCATAGTCGGTCGGTATGCAGTTTGATAATCTGGTTGAGGTTGAGGAAGTTGATGTGAAGATGATGGAGCATACTGATAATTATGAAAATATTGTTGTTGCTGAAACATTGGCGGTTGTTGTTGCTGGAAGGCAGAGTTCGAAGGATCCT
The DNA here is from genome assembly GCA_037974875.1 of Cicer bijugum. Lineage (NCBI taxonomy): Eukaryota > Viridiplantae > Streptophyta > Magnoliopsida > Fabales > Fabaceae > Cicer > Cicer bijugum. The sequence goes on from JBBPBT010001034.1 coordinate 177,869, forward strand.
GTTGCTGTTGTTGTTGGAAAGTTGGAGGCGGTTGATGCTGCTGGGAGTATTGGGAGTAACTCTGTTGCTGCTGGAAAATTGGTTGTTGGTGCAAGTACTGAGGCCGAGGCGGGAACTGCTGATGAAAGACAGGAGGAAATGAAAATTGTTGTTGTTGAAATTGTTGTTGCTGCTGAAACTGCTGCTGCTGCTCTTGAAACCTCTGTTTCCATTCCTCATTCAATTTATCAATTGCGGCTTGTATCAGCTGCTGTGTCCTTTCTTCTTGCTCACTTGCCCATTGCTCCTTTGTGGCGGCATAGGCCGCCATAAATACCCTGGTCCCATCAGCTAATTGTGACGGAACTGGCCCTCACAAAATTCATTTTTGTGGCTGTAAAAGCCCTCACAAAATCCCTAAATATTTAATTGGATTTTGTGGCTGCCTAAGCCCTCACAAAATCACAACAGTGTGATTTTGTGAGGGCTTAGGCAGCCACAAAATCCAGTTAAATATTTAAAAATTTGTGAGGGCTTTTTCAGCCACAAAAGATGACCAATTTTAATTTAAACCTTTGTGAGGGTTTTTTCGGTCACAAATTTGTAAGGGTTTTATTCTGCCACAAAATATTTATAAAGTTGACCACAAAATGGAGAAATTCTTGTAGTGCTATTTCGCCGCCCTAGATATTTTACATAAAAAAATAGATAACATTAAGTTTTAAAAATAAAACTAGAATCTTCTACTACCTCTAAAAAACCTAATGGCCCAAAAAAAACATTAATTGAGGATTATAACATATACTCCCGCACTTAAATATCTATTCTCAAAACACATTAAAATACAAATTTACCTTTTTAATCATTTATAATAAGTTTTAAAATTGATAGTTTTGGAAGTTTCAAATTTTTAAAATAAAAATTATATTTTAAAAGTTTAGAAAGTTTACAAATCTGAAAATTTTCGAAAGTTTCCAAATCTGGAAATTTTTGAAAGTTTTCAAATATGGAAATTTTTGAAATAAGGATTAGATTTGGAAATTTTGAAAAGTTTCGAAAGTTTACAAATATGGAAAGTTCTGAAATTTTTCTATTTGAAAGTTTTGAAAGTTTCGAAAATTCTGAAATTTTCTATTTTGTAACTTTCAAACTGTTTGAAAGTTTCGAAAAATCTGAAAATTGTCATTTCAAAGCTTTTGAATCTTTCAAATATTTTGAAAAAAGGGGTAGAAAATGGAAAGATAAAAAAGTTGAAGGTTTAATAAAGCGAAAAATGGTATTTTCATGTTGATTGATGGAGTGACCGGTTTAGATGTGGGGGTGGAAGGTAAAATCTTCAAACTAGATATTTATATTGCCGTTTGAAGTATTTTTCTGTTTTATATTTTAAAATTTTCAAAAATCAGTTTTACTTAATTTTGAGTTCTGAATTTTTACATATAAAAATAAAAATAAAATAATTAAGTCTAAACAAATATCAGTTTTAACACTACAAACTTGTAAGTACAATAGGAGTCACAATATTAAAAATATAAGTTTTTTGTTGAAAAGTAATTTAATTTTAATTTAAAAAAGAAATTATTATTTTAATATGATTTAAAAATTAAATAAATAATGTTTTTAGTTCTCACAAAATTATTTTATAAGTCTGATTAGTTTCTATTAAAACGAAATATATTTAAATGTTCTTTAATTTTAAAGATTTTAAATAAATTTTTATAAATATATTTAGAACATTATAATATGTTCATCCACATAAATGAATGATCTTTTAATTTGAAATTAATTTAAATAATTTTTTAAAATGTCGTATACTTAAAATAAAAATAACAAAAATATTTACATAAAAATTGAAATTTGAGATACTTTTTATGGAGGAAGGAACCCTTTAAAATATTGTAAATACGCATGAAAAAATATATTCAGCAATATATGTTTACAATCAAAAAGAGACTAGACATTTAATGTTTGACTAGCATGCGTGTGAAATGGAGTAATATTTATTGGGAGATATTTACTCTTAAATGAAGTGCTTAAATAAATAGATATCAAGACCTCGTGACAACAAGTTACTCAACCAAGTCTTTTATTATTCCATTTATGGACATCTACAAAAAAATTATGCAATAGACCATGTCACTTTTCCATGTTCTTCAAATCTCCACATTTTAAAATACAACAATTCTCAAATGGGTTATTGTGTCCCTGTATAGACTAAACGGGAAAAGATTCTTTTTTTGAAAGAACTTTCATTGATTACTATCTTAGGAACCATGTCCTATAATTTACAAGGCATGCATATCAAGTGTGTAAATGTTTTCATAAAGGGGATCAACATTTGAGATTGTTAGAAAAAAGGTGATAATGCTTGAATGATCATTTCCTTTGGAGTTATGTATTCATCATTGTTGGAATATAGATTGGAATATAGAGTATGTTAGTGTTTAATTTAAAAATTGTTAGAAGTCCCACATTTATTAGAAAACATATGTAGATTTGTTTCCATTACTATATAATTAGTTTCAAACTATTAAGAAAAGTACATCAAAGTTGGATGCATTTTCTAACTATTTTTTTTTCTCTTTTTTTTTATTCTACTCGATATGTTTCTGAGCCATATATCCCCTTTCTTTTTGTCCCTTCAATATTTTAGAGTGGTTTTGTATTGTTGTCCCTTCGATATTTTAAAGTGGTTTTGTTTTGTAGACCCTTATCAATTTTTGAGTGGTCCTAGTACCACTATTCTTTTAGAGCGGTTTTATGTTGTAGCCTTGTTGAACTTTTAGTGGTCCTAAAATCACTATGAACGGTTTTTGTGTCGTAGTCTTTAAGAGTGATTTTTTTTTGTGTCGTATTTCTTTCGATTTATGAATGGTTATAGTACCATATCCCAAGTGACTTTAACTGTCATATTGACAGTAACTTTAATCGTCATATTGAGAGTGTAATTCTAAACAGTTTTTTACGTTGCAGTAGAACTCTGATACAGTTTATTTGACTTGATTTATCCCGGGGACTTTGTGGTTGATAATTGGATAGGGCCATGGAACATCTTAAAAAGGGTGATCTAGTCCGCGACTCAACCCAATAATATCTTCAGTGACTTAAATTAATGTTGAAACAACTTTTGAAACTCAGAAAAACAATAATTTTAAGACGCTTCTTTCTGCCATATCAATCGAAGAGATTACTTAATTTAGTTATGTTGCATCTTATTTCAATAAAATGTTTTATTTTGAAGCAAACAGAGAAGGATAAGAAAGCTAAAGAATTAACCTAATAGACTTAGGATGCTCTGAAGAAGAAATAAGATACCAAGAAAGTTGAGGCTAAATAGTATGTTGTGAGTCGCTACTTAGAGTATTTGATGATCGCTGACAAATTCATGGAGGCTCACTTACGTGAAATTTAGAAGATAACTCATGATATCATCTCTTAAAGTATGACTTTAAAAGAAAAATTTCAAATTGTTGTTATTATTGATAAATTGCCCGTGATTGGAAGGATTTCAAAAAAATTCTCAGGCATAAAACAAAATAATTTTCTTTAGTAACTTAGGTTTAATTCCAAAGTTATCTTTAAATAATTTAAAAAAAATACAATTTTAATATTCAAACTGAATTAACAAAGAGTTCACATAAATCAATAGTTAGAGAATCTAAGTCTTTGGATTTAATATATATGTGAACTTGATGGGACGTTAACTAGAAGTGGAAAACATTATTTCATCATCTTTATTGATGATTGTTTTGACTATACTTTTATATATCTAATGAACAATAAAAGTGAAGCACTTGACATGTTTAAGATCTTTGTAATTGAAATTAAAAATCAATGTAGTATAAAGATTAAGATGTACTGAGTATGATTCTAGTTTGTTTAATAAGTTTTTTAAATTGCATGGAATTATACATGAAACATTTGCACCATATTTGCCTGAAATAAATGGTAAAGTTGAAAGAAGAAATATAATTGCTAGAGTATGGACCCAAAGAGAGTTAGAGTTGCTAAAGATTACGGACCCAATTATACAGTTTATCCCTTAGAAGAGGATCTGACAAATGTTCAAGAAACCTCGTCATCAGATTTATGACAAGAAGTTATAAACGATGAAATGGATTCTCTAGAGTCTAACAAGGCTTGACATTTAGTAGACTTGCCTCCTGGTTGCAAACCAATAGGTTGTAAATGAATTTTGAAAAAGAAACTAAAACCTGATGAAATTGTTGATAAATATAAGGCACACCTTGTAGCCAAAGGATCTAAACAAAAAGAAAATATAGATTTCTCTAGCAACAATTCATAACTTGGTGATACACCAAATCGATGATAAAAAAACCTTTTTTAAATTGTGATTCATATATTAGATTGTAGATTGTAGTGCATACACTCGTCGAGGGGATAATCCAACTCTATCCAAAAGAGTGTATCCTAGCCAGTTAAATTAATTGATCTACCATTACCAATTACCCAACAAATATTGTCCAAGGCCAAATGAAGAAATTGTCGAATACCTCACCAAATGGATGACTTTGCGAAATATGAAATTGGCACGAAGAAAATGAGCCTTAAAAAGTAAAGCTCGTTGTTGATTCTAGAAAAACATGTCCCAAGAAAGTTTAAGCAAAACAACATAATTAATAGCGCTCAAGGATCAAAGGCCAAGTCCCCCTTCTTCCTTAAGAGAACATAATTTTTTATATGCCACTGTAACAACTTTTCTACTAACAATATCTCATAACCATCTAAAACTTCTCAACCAATAATCTAATCTTTTTATAAGGGACCAGTTATGCGTAAACATGAAAATTGTATATCAATATAGTATGAATAATAGATTAACTAGTTGAGCCCATCCCATAATCAATAAAATTGATATTTTTAAAGCATAAAATTTACTTTTAATACGATTAACAATAAACTGCAAATAACATGTCTTAGGCTTCCCTCAAAATAAGGGAACACCCAAGTAAGTAAACCAACGTGATCCAAATGAAAAATCTAAAAAGAAACTGATATCCTAAATCTGTCTAGAAGATATTCAACCAACAAATAATTTACACTTGTTCAAACTTAAATGTTAATCAGAAGCAACGACATATTCACGGAACAATTGTCTAAGACTCTCGTATCATGAGCATCAAACCAACTTTTAGTGAAAGTTAAAATTAATTATATTGGCACTATTATGTAACAAAGTTGGAATTGTACTGTGTGAAAAAGCAAACTTCAAGGGAAAAGATTCGAGCAATTATTCCTCTTTTTATAACAATTTCCAACGTTGATTCCCTTTAAGAAAACATTTACAAACTTGATATGCTTGCCTTGTAATTCTGTGACATGGTTCCTAAGATAGTAACCAATGAAAGTTCTTTCTCGAAAAGAATCTTTCCCATTTAGTCTATGCATGGATACAATTACCCGTTTGAGAATTGTTGTATTTTAAATTGTGGAGATTTAAAGAACGTGGAAAACTGACATGGTCTATTGAATAATTGTTTGTATAGGTCTCTATAAATGGAACAATAAAAGACATGGTTAACTTGTTCTCACACCGCAAAAGTCTTGTATCATGTACATGGATGTGAAACACGTATTAGGTTTAGTTCTACAGTAAAATTAAAAAAAAATTATAATAAATTACTATGATTTTATAAAAATTTCAAAAAAAATTATGATGATTCACGGTAATTTTATCAATGTTACCGTAAAATCAAATAAATATTGATACCTGTCAGCACTTCATTTAAGAGTAACTAAATACGCTCCAACAATACTATTTGATACGCATTGATTATATAGTTACTAATTTTGCACATGTTTTAATATCTGCACTGAGACACGACATTTACACAAAACGTTTAAATTACTGGTCCCCCAACATTTATTCTATTGGAGACATGATGTACACCTAAAAAGTATATAATAATATGGGTCCCTCCAAAATACCAAAGTCGTGTAAATTTATGTGTATATGTGATATAGTTGCACATTTGCGATACAACTTGCTTTATAGCTACACATGAAAATGGCTAAAGTTCGATTAGGCCAACTGGATATAATTCAATAAAATAAGCATAGATTCCCAAATTTAACAATTAAAACAAAATAAAAAAAGCCTCACTTAAGCCCAATCAAATTGGATTTAGCTTGGCTAGCTGGCATGTGTTGGTTTTTCAATGGGTCAAGTACCAATAAGTTACAATAATAATTATTAAGTTTAAGCTTATCGGTAATCCATTATAGTATATTTGGGTAAAGACAATTTTATGAGAATATATATTTAGTAGGTTTAAAATAGAGGAAATTTTAAGGAATTAAATTTAGGTGATTTCAAATTTCAATATAAAAATCTAAGAATTTGATTTTTTTTTTCTTCTTCTCTTATTCTATTAAATATGAATCTTGAATTAATCTTTATATTTCTTTTTTCAAATTATAAAAATTAGTTTATTTACACTTTGTATACAAATCTCTATTTAGTTTTTCAAAATTTTCAAATTAGTCTAAAATATATTTTTCAAATGTTACTAATTGATCCCTCAAATTTCCTAAAATTCTAAATATGATCGAAATTTCTCATGAACTTTTTAAACAATTTTAGTTTTTTATATTTATATTTTTATTCAACTTTTGAATGGTATAGAAATATCTTAACTT
>JBBPBT010001034.1:202058-219432 GCA_037974875.1 Cicer bijugum
TTCAAGGTCAGACGGCTACCTAATACTGATTACAGTAAATATATGAAAAAAGTGAATGCATTAAATTCAACTTTTTTTTTGAGTTAAGATATATTATTCCGTCTTATAATCAGTGTTCTTTTAACAAAAAAAAAATCTGAAAATTAATGTAATTTATAATTTTCTATACAATTATAATTAAATTTTTTTTATACTTTATTTAATAATTATTATATATATAACTTTTAAAACAATATTATATTTTACATTGCTAATATAATAAAAAAAATTATTAAATATTTAAATGTTATACGTCGAAAAATTCATCAAATGAAGCAATATTATATTTTAAAATAAATGGATACTATTTAATGAAAATCACATGTTTGCATTTTTCATAAAATATTATTATTTACAAAAAAAAAAGTTATTCTTAAATACTGATGTGGAAAGGTGGTCACGGTGGCACCTTCAATTTTTTCCCTTTTTAATGCATATACGTCGATAACCCATTTAATGTTTTTTGTTTTTTTTGGTTTTCTCTCAACTACCCCATGATCTCACAAGCAAGCAGCACCATTGCATATTTTTTGAAAAGGTTAACTGGGACCAAAATGATTCCCTAATATGGTAATCAGGAAACATATCTATAAGTGGATAAGTGTCTTTGTTTTGATAATTTAGGTATGTAGTTAATATTGATGGTACAATATTGTTGCTAGCTAACTTTATGAATAGAAATCGGTGAATACCTTAAGAAATTATATATTTCATGTGTATGTTTAGATTCCATTTTAAAATTGATTTTAAACGTGTATAATTTATTTTCGTATGTTTGATTGTTTAAAGATATGATTAATTTTAATTTGAAATTATAATTTATAATTTTTTTTAATTTAAATATGATTTTCATACTTAAATTTATTATTAATTTAACTCAATTTTACATAAATATATTTCAATATAAATAATTTTACATGAGATGAATTTTTGTCACCGTATAACAAAATTTCATCTATTATTTGTGACGATAGGAAAGTGATTTCTGAATATGGTGAAGAAGTTGTTAAGCTAGGAGGAAGGATACTTGAAATAATGTCAATAAATCTTGGATTGGAAGAAAATTTCCTTCTCAATAAATTTGGGGGAGAAGATGATATTGGTGCTTGCTTAAGGGTGAATTTCTATCCAAAGTGCCCACAACCTGACCTTACTTTAGGCATATCACCTCACTCAGATCCTGGTGGTATGACCATTCTTCTCCCTGATGATTTTGTGGCTGGCCTTCAAGTACGTAAAGGAAATGAATGGATAACTATTAAACCTATCCCTAATGCCTTTATCATCAATATTGGTGACCAAATTCAGGTCCTACACCTCTCTCTCTACAATTTTAAATCCTTTACTTTGCTCAAATTGTTACACAATGACTAATTAGTTTTTTAAGTTCACATACTAATTATCACAAATTTCACTTGTGTTATACTATTGGTACATATTTAGATTCTCTATTGTCAAGTATTTGAGGCATTTATAAGATATCATTATATCAAATTAAAAGTAAATTATCTATATTTTATATCAAATGTTTCAATCAAGTACATTTTTTTTTCTTTCCAAAATCACTATTCAATTATTACAAAATAGAAAGGGATAGTCTTTTAATTATAGGCACGTTTGTGGAAAAAATAATTAATATAATGTATCTTGTAATTTGAAAATTATCTTATAATAAAAGACAACAAAATTTTACAAGAGTGTCTTACATGTAATATGTAAGAAAGGTAGTAGTAGTGGTAATATAATGATTGTATCATACACCATTTAAAAAAGGGTGCATAGTGATTTTTTTTTTTAAATTTAATTTTAGTCAATATATTTTTTAGGTCTTGATTTCAATTTTCAACAATTAGTGGTTGATACTGATTAAAAAATGTTGAATGGGATGTTTATGTTTTTTCAGGTGCTGAGCAATGCAATATTCAAGAGTGTAGAACACAGAGTGATTGTGAACTCAATAAAAGATCGTGTTTCATTGGCCATGTTTTACAACCCAAAGAGTGATTTGTTAATTGAACCTGCAAAGGAGTTTGTAACAAAGGAGAGGCCAGCCCTTTACCCACCAATGACATATGATGAATACAGACTTTATATTAGGACGAAAGGACCTTGTGGTAAAGTCCAAGTTGAATCTTTGGCTACCAAATCGTAGTTAATTTTAATAATTATGTAATTTGCAAATGAAAAATTTGCATATAATTAAATAATTGGATTGGATTTGGACTTGGGCTTCGACTTGTACTTGTACTTGGACATAGACATGTTGCTCTTCAATTGGATGGTTTCAATTGTCATGTTTATTTATATGTGGTCCAATCTGATGAAATTAAAAAAAAATTTATTGTATCACATGTTTCTTGCATGTTGGATTATCTCAGTTATTGCCTTGGTCTATTCTGGAAATAAAATTCAATAATGGTTAGTGACAGTGTAAAGCATACGTATCACTTTCTTCCCTATTACCATAGTGGGATGCTGACTAAAGCTTACACCATGTGATGATAGGAGAACATGTGGGGGCTTTGACCAATTGAATCTTTTGGTGTAGAAATTTTATATGAAAGGACACATATTTCACTATTAAAATTTACTGAATGTCACGATTTTAAAAATATTTCAAAAATATTTAATGGTGGAATCTCATAAATAATAATTATTATATAAAATTTCTGTATGGAAGGACCTAATTGAGTTTACAAGTTTCATTAATTCACAAATCATCTATTAGATATAGTTACAATAGAGTGTATCTTTGATTTTATAATTGATAGACACAATTGATTTTAAAAATATATAATTAATTATGATATGTTTAAGTATCGTCGATTAAAGTTAGTTTTATTATTAAAATTGATTCTAATTTAAAATTGTAATTTATAATGCGTTTATCAAAATATAATTTTTATACTAAAATTTATTGTTTAGGTCTTGAAATGATAATTAATTTTTAAGATAAGTTGTCCTCCATTCATTACGGTTGAGATTTTTGGCTTATTTATTAATTGAGCATACTATTGTAATATACATCTTTTTAATAAACGGTATTCTTGTAATTTATTTTTATTACACTCTTGTATGTTCTATTTGAAAAAAGAATTGCCAATGTCAAGTTTTATTTGCATATACGATAGTTTAGTTAAACAAATTGGATAGACATTAGTACCTAATGTCATTTTTTATTATTATTATTTTTTAAAATATTAATTGAAAAATTCAAACACACTAAATGTAAAGAAAGAGAAATATCCAAAGTTCGAATTTGCGATACAATATATTATTAACTTATTATTTATACTTAAAATAATTTGTAAAAACCACGTAATAAAATAATGAAAATACTTTATTCATTTCATTGATTGTAAGTATATTTATACATGAATTAATCTAATTTACTAGTATATATGTTTATTGAATTTTAACCAACTAACCGATTGATTAATTAAGTTGGTTACAACACATATTTATTACATTACTTGAATTATAAGTCACCTAATACTTCCCCTTAATTCAAGTATTTAAGTGATACTACACCTAGCATGTGCCTTAACTCCTCAAATATGTATATTCTCAATGCTTTAGTCATAATATTAGTTGTATGAACTTAAGTTTGACATTAAATGAGTTTTAGTTTGTTTCTTTCAACTTGATCTTTCAAGAAATGAAATATTGTCTCTATATGTTTGCTTTTTCTGTTAGACACAATTGTTTTTGCTAGATTAATGGTTGAGATGTTGTCAGTCATCAATGAAACTTTTCTGGATTTCTCAATCTTCAACTCATTAATCAAGGATTCAAGCCATATGGCTTAGCATGCTACATAACTGCCAACAATGTATTTTTCCTCACATGAGGACAATGCTATGACATGTTATTTCTTTGAGCTCTATGAAATTGAGGACTTCCTGAACTTGAAGGTATAGCTTGATGTGCTTCTTCTATTACATTTGTTCCCACACCAATTAGAATATGAATATCCAATTAGATCTTCATCACCTTGCTTCATATTTATGGAAAACAAAATTTCATGTTCTAGTGTTTCTTGAACATATCTCATGATTCTTTTGGCTGCAATCAAATAAGTATGCATGGGGTTCACCAACATATTTATTTTGTTGCATCACCAACAATTCCTTTATTTAATTGAATTCCATATTAAGGAAGTAAGTCAGTTTTCCTAAATCTGATATTTCAAACTCATTCTTCATGATTACTTTGAAATTTTCAATTTCCTTCTTGTTACTGCTATTCACCATCAGACCATCAACATACAGACAAATCAGGAGCATTGTCGACCTTTCATTTTAATTGTAATGTTTCACATAAACCCCATATTCTACTACACATTTGGTGAAGGCATTGCTGAGATAAAGAATGAATCAACCCTTCTATTGCAAGCTATGAGAGCTTGCTTCAAACCATAAAGAGCTTTAATAATTTAAGCACCTTAACCTCTTTTCCCTTGATCACAAAGTCTTGTGGTTGAGAGATATAAACTTCTTCTTCAAGCATTCCATTCAAAAATGCAGACTTGATATCAAACTGACACATCTCTCAGCCTTTTGCACTAGCTAGTGCTATTACAAGTCTAATTGTCTCAATTCTTACTATTGAACAAAACACCTTATAATAAACAATCCTTGCTCTTTGTAGAAATCCTTTGGCAACCCACCTAGCTTTATATTTGGCAATTGAACCATTTGGGTATAGCGTAAGCTTGTAGACCCATTATACAAGTATTTGTTTATGTCTTGGAGGTAGATCAATCAAGTACCATGTCTGGTTCCTTTTAATTGCCTAATTTCTTCCATAATTGCTTCTATCCAAGGTCATGTCTTCATAGCCTCTTCAACATTTAATGGTTTTGTATTAGCAAATAGAGAAAAATGCACTAGATCTCCACTATTATCAACTTCATTGTCATTGTACACCTCAAACTCACTTAAGTGTATTGGTGGTTGCCTTGATCTTTGAGTTCTGCTTGATTTTACTCTCTCATCAATTACTTCTTCATTGTTTTTACAATCATCCAATAATGATGCAGGACATTATACTTTGTTATTGGTGGTGTTGGTCTTCTGCATCCAGTCCCAAAACGCATGCTCAACTATCTTCACATCTCTACCCACTATAATTTTTCTTTTAACAAAATCATATAGTTTATATGCACTAGTTGGTGATACTTAACTAGAATCATGAGTTCACTCTTATCTTGTAATTTTCTTCTCTTTTGGTCTGGTACAAGTTTAAAACATATAGCTCCAGAATTTCTTAAATGTCCCACTGCTGGTCTTTTGCCACTCCAAACCTCATATGACACCATCACATGAAATCTCTTTATTGGACATTTATTCAATATATAAGCATCATTTGATACATCCTCACTCCAAAACTTGTGTGGCAACTCCATTCCTTTCAACATACTCCTAGTCATGTCTAGGATGATTAAATTTCTCATTTATGCTAATCCATTATGCCGAGGTGTATAGGGGACGTCACTTCATGTTCAATCCCATTTTTCATGCAGAATTCCTCAAATTCATGTGAGGTATATTCACCACCTCTATTTGTCCCCAACACCTTGACATATCTTCAACAATGTTTTTGAACATTCACTTTGAATTCTTAAAGATTTCAAGTGCTTCATCTTTTGTTTTTATCAAGTGTATCCACAACATTCTACTAAATTTATCAACAAATAATATGAAATACTTATTACATCACAAAGATGGAACTTCAAATGGTCCATATATGTCACTATGAACCACTTGAAGACACCCATTTACTCTTGTTGGCAACTATGAGTTGAACGGAATTCTTGATTGTTTTCCTGCCATACACACATCATACACATTCTTAGGAACGTTAATCACAAGAATTTCATTCACTGTCTTCTTTGTAACAAATTTTTGCAAGCTTCTAAAATTCAGATGGTCATATCTTAAATGCCACGACCAACTTTCATCCACTAAATTGATTGCCTTCAAGCACTGAATGTTTGCAACTTGCATATTGATGATAAATGTTATGATCTTGTCAAAATTGGCTATGTCAAGATATTGATGAAAAATGAATGTGACCTTGCAATCTTTTTTCTTGATATCTTTATAAGTTGTTCTTTGCATATATATTAGATTTGTTCCCAATTCATCGTAACCTTTCTCTATGATCTCCAAGACTTCTTGAAATTCAAATAGTGCTCGAATATGAATTCTTCATCGATTTCAATCCTTTCCATCAAAGTGTGACATATGTGTTAGAAAATTGTCACTGTTTTAATTGGAATTCATTTTCACTTCATTCATGTATTTTTTTATTGGATTAAATCGAAACAATAGCTCTCGCTACCATTGTAATTTAGGAATGCTTTAATGATGCCCCAAACTTTAAACTCAATTTTCAACGTGGATTAGAGATATTATGATATCGTAGCACTCAGTGATATGCAAATTTAATTAAATCTTATTTTCTATTCCAGAAACCAATTTACATGTGCATTTTAGAAAAATAGGAACATTTGAACAAACGTAAATCAATGTTTATTAAAATAGTTGAATGTAAATTACTATATATTACAAGTTTAACACGCCAAAAAATAAGAGTAAACATCTCATACAAATTAAATTTTTACATTTCATGGAAAACATTTAAGACTAAAGCAACATCCAAAATCAATACCCATAATATAATTTAAATAAGTTTATTCTTGTTGATGAATACGTAAGATTGAAAAAAAGTAGACATTAAACAAAAGTATATCATCACTGGGAATGAAAAATCTAAGAAATCCATTCATTTGGAAAAAAATAAAGTAGAATACTAATAGATATTCTATGGAGGTCGAATATGATTAAAAACAAATATAGATGAGTATTTGAAATGCATATGTAGTTCTTCTAAGGAAGTTGAATAAATTAGTCTAAAGTTGAGAATTTGCACTTGAAAACGACTACACAATATAATTGAGAGGAGGAGATATAATTAAGTGTCAAGAGAGGAGGATATATAATTAAGTGCACTTGACACAGGATCTTTCATTAAAAAACATTTTTGAAAAAAAAAATAGAAAATCATTTAAAAAAATAGAAACATTATGCAATGATGTCTTAAAATTCATCAAGTAATATTAGATACTAAATACTCAAAATCAAAGAAAATATGTTTGAGAAGTCAAACTTGTTTGAAAAGAAAATAAATCATTGAAAAAGAAGAGAACAATTTAGGAATAATTTGGCTGATTTGAAATTTTGCAACTTAATTATTGCATTCATAATACTCCGTCTCAACTTTTACTATTATGGTCTACACTTTCGGGAACAATCTTTTTTTTTTAATTATGAAGTCAATATACATTACTTTAAAAAGATAAGCATGAAGCAGAGGTTTAGTAACGAGAAAGAAAAAACAAAATTAAACTCTTCAGCCTAGACCCGTCATGCTAAAAAGTTCCACTTGCTTTCATAGTTTGATTTATAGCTTGGGCAATGCTCTTGAAAGAATCACGTTGTGAATATTGTGATAAAGAAGATGAAATACATACTACGAAGAATAGTATTTTTTTTTTAAATCATCAATATGTACAAAAAAATAAAAAAATATGCAAATGGACGATTTTGAGTAAAAAAATTCAAATCACTCCTTTTCAGTTGTTTAAGGAATAAATGCACAAAGTTGACCGTTTTGGCGCATAGCTGAACAAAAGTAAAACATTAGTCACAATTTGTTTCTCTTGCATTTTTTTATAGGGTGTTGCTTTTCTCATTTTTCTTTTAATATTTTTAAATATACAAAAATACATGTCTTGATTGATTAATCTATACATGTAAATACACATCGAGTTAATTAATTTAGATAAAATTTAAAGACTTTTAAAAAGATTTAAAGGTAAAAAAAGAAGTTTTTATTTTTATATCATCTATTTTGAGCCTAAATTTTTTATACGAAATAAAAAGAAAAAATGACCGATCAATTGAGATTCAAATTTAATGGCTAAAAAGATACCTAAATTTTAATTTAGAGTTATTTTTTTATTTAACTTTTTAGTTCTCATAAGAAAACGACCTTCGTAATTCATACTTTAGTCTAGAGATAACCAAAATATGAAGAAAAAAAACTATTTCAATCAAAATTCTTATTCTTTCAAACAATTCATTTTTAATTGAAACTCATTAACTTGAGATTAATAATCAAATTATGTAAATCAAAATTTTATAATAAGAAAAAAGTGTTTGAGTTATTTTTGTAATTAATAAGTTTTTGACAAATACACTCTTAAATCCACATTAAACCATCCAATAAAATTTAACCGCAAATATGATTAATACACAAGCAAGAAAAAGAAACACGTTAAGTGATGGATATTATTTATTGAAAACTGTTGTATAAAATATATACACATTAGAGTTGAGTAAAATGTGTTACATTTCAAAAAAAGAAAATCTAAGTTTAAAAATGTTTTATCCCCATCAAATCGTTTTACAGCTTTACATTAAAATAACAACGTTGTACATAAAAATTAAGTTTGGATAATTAATTTCCGGAAATTAAAAAATAAGGGGGGTGGGGGATTAGATGTGGAGGTATTGATTACATTTTTCCAATATTTTTCTTATTGGTTATCCGTAGTTTGGGCCTTTAGTCCCCTAAAAAAAGAATCCAAGCCCAGTAAAATCTATCTAGTTCGAACAAAAAAAATGATGTAAAGTTTGGTGCTATGGATCGGCATCACTACGCTTCTTCTTCATCAGAAAAACGAAACCTACCATAATCACATAGTAAGCAACCATGGTATTCATCGTGCCACCCAGTGGCAAAATCTTATCCTTAGACATAAACCCTAACACCACCACTCTCCACAATCTCAAACACCAAATCGAACAATTTCACGGAATTCCTATTTCACAACAACGTCTCTTCATTTCTAACAGTCTCCGATTACTTGGTCAAAACGATTCACTCTTAATCTCAAATCTCGGCGTTCAACAATACTCAACCCTAACCCTACATATTCCCTTTTATGGCGGTACTCAACCTCCCGCCGTTCCCAAACCGCCTCGTTTCGATTTTCTCAATTCCAAACCGCCTGCTAATTACGTTGCCGGACTTGGCCGTGGTGCCACCGGGTTCACCACGAGGTCGGATATTGGACCTGCACGTGCAGCTCCTGATTTGCCTGATAGATCGGCTGCGGCTATCGGTGCGGCAGCTGGTGGTGCTGGAAGGGGGAGAGGGAAAGGAGGTGAGGATGCTGTTGAGGAAGATGAAGAAGGTGAAGATAAAGGTTATGATGAGAATCAGAAATTTGATGAGTTTGAAGGGAATGATGTTGGTTTGTTTGCTTCTGCTGAATATGATGAGGATGATAAAGAAGCTGATGCTGTTTGGGAGGAAATTGATAAGAGGATGGATTCTAGAAGGAAGGATCGTAGAGAAGCTAGGTTGAAACAAGAGATTGAAAAGTATAGAGCTTCTAACCCTAAAATTACTGAACAGTTTGCTGATTTAAAACGCAAATTGTATACTTTATCAACTGATGATTGGCAGAGTCTTGAGAAGTTTGAGAGTGGTGGTTATTCTTCAAGGAATAAGAAGAAAAGGTTTGAGAGTTTTGTTCCTGTGCCTGATACACTTCTTGAGAAAGCAAGGCAGGAACAAGAGCATGTTACGGCTTTGGATCCTAAGAGTAGAGCTGCTTCAGCAAATGGAACTGAGACTCCTTGGGCACAAACACCTGTTACTGATTTGACTGCTGTTGGTGAGGGTAGAGGTACTGTTTTGTCATTGAAATTAGATAGGTTGTCCGATTCGGTCTCTGGAATGACTAATGTTGATCCAAAGGGGTATCTTACTGTTCTTAATAGTATGAAAATTACTAGTGATGCTGAGATTTCTGATTTTAAGAAGGCTAGATTGTTGCTTAAGAGTGTTACTCAGACGAATCCGAAACATCCTCCTGGTTGGATTGCTGCTGCGAGGTTGGAGGAGTTGGCGGGGAAGCTTCAGGCGGCTAGGCAATTGATACAGAAAGGGTGTGAAGAATGTCCCAAGAATGAAGATGTGTGGTTAGAGGCTTGTAGGTTAGCGAATCCCGATGAAGCGAAGGCTGTGATAGCTAGGGGTGTTAAGTCGATTCCCACTTCTGTGAAGTTGTGGATGCAGGCTTCAAAATTAGAAGGCGATGATATGAATAGAAGTAGGGTGTTGAGGAAAGGGCTTGAGCATATTCCTGATTCGGTTAGGCTTTGGAAGGCTGTTGTTGAGCTTGCAAATGAAGAAGATGCTAGACTTTTACTTCACAGAGCTGTGGAGTGTTGTCCATTGCATGTGGAGTTGTGGCTTGCGCTTGCTAGGTTGGAGACTTATGACAATGCTAAGAAAGTTCTCAATAGAGCAAGAGAGAGGCTGCCCAAGGAGCCTGCTATATGGATAACGGCCGCCAAGTTGGAAGAAGCTAATGGGAACACATCCATGGTTGGCAAGATAATTGAGAGGGGTATAAGGGCTTTGCAGAGAGAAGGTGTGGTGATTGATAGAGAAGCTTGGATGAAGGAAGCAGAGGCGGCGGAACGAGCTGGTTCGGTTGCAACTTGCCAAGCAATAATCCATAATACAATTGGAGTTGGAGTTGAAGAGGAAGATAGGAAGAGAACATGGGTGGCCGATGCCGAGGAATGCAAGAAAAGAGGTTCTATTGAGACTGCCAGAGCTATATATGCTCATGCGTTGACCGTGTTCTTAACAAAGAAGAGCATATGGCTCAAAGCAGCACAGCTTGAAAGGAGTCATGGTACAAGGGAATCACTTGATGCATTACTTCGTAAAGCAGTTACATACAGACCACAGGCTGAAGTTCTTTGGCTTATGGGTGCCAAGGAGAAGTGGCTTGCTGGCGATGTACCTGCTGCTCGTGCAATTCTCCAAGAAGCTTACGCTGCCATTCCCAATTCGGAGGAAATATGGCTTGCAGCCTTTAAGCTAGAATTTGAAAATCACGAACCCGAAAGAGCTAGAATGTTGTTGGCTAAAGCAAGGGAGAGAGGAGGCACAGAGAGAGTCTGGATGAAATCAGCTATCGTAGAGAGAGAACTCGGAAACATTGACGAGGAAAGGAGATTGTTAAATGAAGGGCTGAAGCAATTCCCTTCATTTTATAAACTGTGGTTGATGATTGGCCAGCTTGAGGAACGGCTTGCTGAGTCTTCAAAGCAGCAGGATCAGCCCGAGAAGCGGCACACTCACATGATGGAAGCTAAGAAGGTCTATGAATCTGGATTGAAAAGTTGTGCTAATTCTGTACCGCTTTGGCTCTCCCTTGCTAATCTTGAAGAGGAGATGAGTGGGTTGAGTAAAGCTCGTGCAGTTCTCACAATGGGTCGAAAGAAGAATCCTCAAAACCCTGAACTATGGCTAGCAGCTGTTAGAGCAGAGTTGAAGCATGGATATAAGAAAGAAGCTGATATTTTAATGGCAAAAGCATTACAAGAGTGTCCCAACAGTGGCATTTTATGGGCAGCTTCAATTGAAATGGTTCCTCGTCCCCAACGGAAAACCAAGAGTATGGATGCCCTGAAGAAATGTGACCATGATCCCCATGTTATTGCTGCCGTGGCCAAATTATTCTGGCTTGATAGGAAGGTGGACAAAGCCAGGACTTGGCTGAATAGGGCTGTGACGCTTGCTCCTGACATTGGGGATTTTTGGGCTTTGTGCTACAAATTTGAACTACAACATGGAACTGAGGAGAACCAGAAGGATGTATTGAAGAGATGTGTAGCTGCTGAGCCAAAACATGGGGAGAAATGGCAAGCAGTCTCGAAGGCAGTAGAGAACTCTCACCAACCAACAGAATCCATCTTGAAGAAAGTGGTGATTGCACTTGGGAAGGAGGAGAATGCAGCTGAGAATAGTAAACATTGATTTACCTTGATTGTAGCATCTTTCTGTCGAAAAAAGGATTGTAGCATCTTTACCGATGGTTAGTTTTGAAATTTGAGTATATGTTAATTATGAACAATTGAATGGTTATATCTCATGTAGACAGCTATACAATTTAGAGTTATGAAGGAACTTGTATGCCAGTTTAATCCATGTTCTCTTTTCTGTTGAGTTTGACTCTTCTCTTTTGTTTGCAACTTCTGTATTTTGAGAATTAGACAATTCACTTTATGGATATATGTTGGCTTCCAAATAAATATGCTTGGAGTGTATGTGGTTTGGATTTTTGAGTTTGCTGGTTGGTTATTTTCTTCAATTTGGTGTGGTGATTTATTTCAATTAGGCATTATAGAGTAGTGCTCTCATCTTTAACTGTATCTGTATATAGAAAAGTAGGAGAATGCTAATGCTATCCACTTTATCATTTTCCCGCCCAGAGTAAAGGCAAAAATGTAAATGAACACGCACATTGTTAATTCAAATCATTATTGGCCATGCCATATTTTGCCTTTCTGACAGGCCTAGGACTCTGTGTCTTAAGAGTTCCAAGATGGATATATTGTGTTGAAATTGGTCTCCTTGCATTGATAATCATGTCATTTTGTCCCAGTACTTTGTCGGAAGGATGAAATTAAGAGGAGTAGATGGGTTTGCAAGCGTAGTTCCCATTGGAAGTGTGTGGTCATTTGCCAAAATTTTGAATGCAGTTGGGCTGCATACACTAATAGTAGGCCAAAAATTCAATTTGATTTTCATACTGGGTTAAATTGTGATACTCATGTGATAATAGTTCCATAATCCATACCTATTATTACATTGGGTATGCCATCCTTTCAATGGTGGTAAGACCTTTGCAATTATAGCTCCTACCCTGGTTACAATTATAGTATCGGCTAGGCCATTCATTGCAACACCAAAATATAGCAATGGAAGGTCAATATTCATCATCAGTTCCACAGGCTCAACTATTATACAATATTTCTCTGATTATCCGTTGTTATACATGCACGGACTAGTTCACATTGACTCCATTGTGTTCCATTAATATAAAGCAAGCAATTTTCTCACCATCAGCATCCATGGCCATTATATTTGCTTACTTTGTTTCCATTAGGAATCGCCTATTTGGAAGGTTTGGGCGGAGAAATACCTTTCTTTGAAGGAGCATTGCTATGTGGGTTGTTAGGGATCTTCTTCCCTACTGCATTATCCTTTTTCTAATTAATAATATAATGTTTTTCCGTACTTGTGCATTTTAATTCCTTTTATCTATATTTTTTGTGCTGATGTGATTCAAGTATGCAACCAAATTTTATAAATATGCAGTGTTCCATCAATGTTTGGAAGAACGGAGCCTATTTTATAAATATGCAGGGTTCCATCAATGTTTGGAACTCTTCCTTGCTTGTAGAAGAAACAGTGCTGTATTATTTCCAATTTGTTCTCTTTATCAAATT
Source organism: Cicer bijugum (assembly GCA_037974875.1). Classification (NCBI taxonomy): domain Eukaryota; kingdom Viridiplantae; phylum Streptophyta; class Magnoliopsida; order Fabales; family Fabaceae; genus Cicer; species Cicer bijugum. The sequence continues at coordinate 215,486 of JBBPBT010001034.1, forward strand.
GTTTCTGTTCTTCATAATAGTTGTACTGATCTTCTCCTTTCTGTATTTTTGTATGTGCTCTGTGGATCAAATTTGCAGTTTAAGAAAATATTTTTGTAAAGTTCAATAACTGTTCTTTGAGAGGATTGATATCTTTTTGCGGATTAAAATATGTGGTTTATGTGGACTATTTTTCAGTTTTCCAAAATACATTCATAGCATATATAACTGCTTTGGATCGAGTTTGAGTTTTTTCCATGCTTCATTGTAAGTACTAATTTTGCATGCTTAATGTTATGTTTCAACTTTCACAATTTTGCCTACATCTGTATACTTGGATTTATTTAAGTCAATTGCCTTTTTTTAAAAAGAGAAGTGATTGCCTGATGTTAAAGGATGTCATCTCCTAAATTTAGTAATTGATGGAGGACTTTTGCAAAGTAAGTATATTCTCTTTGTAAACTTTCTTTCCTTTCTTGTAGGACGAGTATTCTGTTCCTAGAAGCTGTTGGAATCCAAGCTGACTCCAATTCTGAGGCCATTCTGTTGGTAAGCATTTGTTGCAGGGGGTATGAGTTGGGGGACCATTATCTTTGCAACATAGTTCATGTAAAGTAACCCTGGAGCTGTTTCTTTGTGAACTATCCACAAGTAAAACATCATCAATAGTATGTTTGCATTGTTCCTGATGGTTTCAGTTTCAAGTGAGAGGATCTTCTACCTTCTTAAAAATGAACTTTTCAACCTCTAAGTAATATATGGTATATTTATGTTTAACAACAGTTCTAGCTCTATTCGTTGTGTAACTTCTTAAAAGCACCAGTTCATCATAGTTTGAACTTCTGAGAAATCATCATTTTTTACCTCGTCAACACTCTTGTGACTTATCAGACAAAGATGGGATTTCTATCCTCATATTCAGATCTGATGGAGCAACATCATTATAGCAACGTAAGCTTTCTTTTCTTTCCTTTCCTTCCTGAATTTTGTGTGCTTTCTTTTTATTTTTGAGGAAGATTGTTGGTTCAGTTTTGATATGTTCAGGCTTACTACAGTCATATCATGTAGGAGTTGATGTAGCAATTTCTTCTTTGAATTCTTCATGAATTTGAACATATTTTTCTTAATCTTCTAACCAGTGGTTTCAGGCGTTCCTCTTGGAAATCGTCTGAGTCTTAACTCAATTATTTGTTTTTTTTTTCTGCAAAAGAAAAAACAACTGATGCAATATTCATTTTATTGTTCATATCAATTATCAACTTTTTCACTCTATATGCGGAATAGAGTTCCAATGAGTGCTCTTGAAATTCAAAAAAAAAAACTTTGCTACATTCATGGCGCTAAGATGCCTTATTTTAGTAATCTTTGTTACCTTGGGTTGCCATTTTTGGCTCCAACACCTCAGCATAACAGCTCCAGCATTTGAAATCTGAAAATCCTCAAATGAGGTGTCTATTTATAGAAAGAATTATAGGTTAAAATCCTAGAATTGTAATCAATTACTACTTGTTGGTAGTCGATTATTTGGCTCATAAGTGACAGACAATCATTGATAGAAAGGTAATCAATTATCTTTCAAATCAACTCAGTAATTTGGGCCAATTTTATGAGTTCTAAGTATGGAATTATTATTTATCCTTTCAAGTGATCAATTATTCAGACTTAGGCTTATATTTGGTTCTTGTTTATGAAAATTTACTAACAAGTTAACATTTGTTAGTAAATTTCGGTTTTTAACCAGTTATTAGTATCCTAGATCATCAATAGGAACCTTACAACAAATCTTACTTTTCAAGAGCCAAGTAAAATGTTAACACGATAAACTAAATAAATATCTTTATCAAAGATTTAGTTGTTCGCTTGTATGGAGGGATAGATTATCATTTTCTGAGGAGGAGTGGGGTGCTCAAGTCTTTTAGAAATCAACACATAACATACATGCATGTACAACAGTACTCTGAAATCAGAATACTTTCTTGCATGCAATAATTACGTACAATCCAAATATACATATATGATGTGTAATTCTGTTGAAACTTTTATTTTCATCCAACAATATATACAGAAACATTGTTCATTTCTAGGTCCTCCAACTTATAAATGCCCATATGAAATGCTTTGAAGGACCAAAAAAAGATCAAGCAACCATTGCATATAAGATGGGCATCATCATCAAAAGTTTTATTAGGCAAACAGTTATTCTAATTATACAAACCCTACAATATGAAATTAGGCACCAAAGGTGATTGGCATGTTGCTGCAGCCAGCTGACTCCAAGAAAGATTCCAGGTTTGGTTGTAGAATTCTTGATTGGTGGATGATCCTAGTTCAAAACCTGTAAGAAAAACATCCTCGTCTGTGATCTTTTGCTTTATGGTTGTTTGATGTTCTTCCTCAGATTGTGTTTTTAAGGATTCAGAATCCTTAGAAAGAGAGGGCAGAGGTGTAGATGTACCAACAAAAGGCTTGCAAGTTTTTCTTGTAATTGTTGTTCTTTGATTACTTTGTCCAAATCTCTCTAGATAAATTCTCTGTGCTTCAATTTTCAGCTTCAAGCTTTTTTGAACCTACCAACCAAATAATACAAAATTTTCAATATCGAAAATCCCTTCATCTTTGTTTTTTTCCTCTACAAGAAATTATACATGTTCTTCATTTTTCATTGGTTAGAGTGCTTTATGTGATAAAAATAAAAGCATAGTGTTGTTTTAATACCCTTTAAAGCTCTATACAGTTCATGACAAAATAAAATTATGAAGACTATATTTTATTGGTATAGGTCTTCCACGCTTATATCATATTTAGATAAATGTAGCTAACATATATTTGTCATTGGACAAATATTTATCAATAATAAACATAAAAAAGATATTGGACAAATATTTGTCATTGATACATAAAAAAATACGGGAATATATTGTTTTCACCGACAAATTTTTAAAAATATCACAAGATAAATATCATTGATAAATATAATAAGAACATGGGAAGAAAATTTATAATTGATAAATATAAAAAATATAGGATAAATATTTGTCATTGAAAAACAACACGAGGTAAATATTTACCACTGATAGTTATGAAAGATTTAAATATGTTTTTGGTTTTTGCAATTATAATATTTTTATTTATTTTGATCCTTGTAAGTTTTTTTATTTGATTAAGATCTTTATAAATATAGTTTCATTTTAAAATAATCATTTCATCTAATTTTTGTTACAATAATTGTAACACTGTTAAAACAACTATTATTTAACACAAAAAGAATATAATATATAATTAAATTATAATTTTTTTTAACCTAAAATTAATCTCAAATGTTTCGGTCATATTCCTCATTAGCATCACCAACATCTTCATTCATTTGAGTTTCATCATTATATTCAAATTCATCGCTACCATAATCTTTTTCTTCGTCTGGTGGTATTTGTTGGACAATGGTGTGTTCTAAAATTGGCTCTAAATCAAACTTTTTCTTTTTGTGGGTGGAGATTAAGGGATTTTATGAGAGGATATGAAAAAATCCAAAAGTAGAAGTAGGATTTGGTTGTAGAGGGAGGAAGGGCAAAGAAGAAACTCCAATTCCTAGACCTAATAATAATAATAAGTGGCGATGAAGGAATTCGTCGTGGTGAGAGGGTTGAACCTTTAATTAAATTCATTCTATTTTTCTAATTTTATGAATTACAGCGTAAAGAATTCTACGAAAAGATGACTGAAACAATGAAGAAAAACGTGCAATTTAGATTTTTTTTAGAGAAAAAGATTGAAACATTTGAACTTAATTTTAGATTAGAAAAGGTTGTAACATAATTATATTTGAGTTTTTTTTTTTGTATAAAAAATGATTATGGTTTAACGGTGTACAATTTTTGCAACATAAATTAGATGAAATGGTTATTTTAAAATGAAACTATATTTGTAAAATGTTAATCAAAACAAAAAAACTTATGACCAAAATCAAAAAA